>JAODUH010052966.1:0-18674 GCA_027564835.1 Typhlichthys subterraneus
CTATCATCCTTCACCAGGTATACACACATCCAGTCTCTAGACTATCATCCTTCACCAGGTATACACACATCCAGTCTCTAGACTATCATCCTTCACCAGGTAGGTACACACACATCAAGGCTCTAGACTTTATCATCTTATCTTTGCAAGTTCAATCTTTATTTGTCCTTGAGCCTCAACAAGCCGCTGTTCAAATCTCCAATGCACACACATGCTTACACATATACCTTCACATTTATAGTCCACCTGTGCAGTAAATGAGCCAGTAAATAGGATGCTGGTCTAGCGCCCGTACGTGTTGGCACACACGCGCACACACACACACACACACACACACACACACACACACACACACAATCGCAGACACGTGTGCATGCTGTCAGGCCGGGGCTATATCTCTGTGTAAATGGACTCAGGCTAAAATAGAGCTTGACAGTTAATGACAGTGTCAGAGAAGTTATAAGTAAGTGTGTACATTTTACACGCACACAAACACACCCTTAAGAGTATAAATGGTGTAATCCCATCAGGCATTCACACACATCCACTCAGACAGCTGGGAGAGTTGTCAGATTTACAGAAACTATTTCACGGTCCGTTTATTCAAAAATCACATTCACTCAATACAATTCGCTCTCTCACAGCAATCTCCCCTCTCTCTAAAAATGTACATGGAGTCTTCCCCATTAATCTCTCTCTCTCTTACGCAAAAATAAATAAATAATAAATAAAATAAAACATCTTTACATAATGTAATATTAACATATTACATATGAACACACACTTTTACACATTTACATACATTCTGTATATAAATATGGGGTGATTTCAATTCATCATCAGTGTGTCCCTCATGTTCAATGTTAAGGGTGTATACTGTGTGGGCACTGGGCATGGTAAACCTGGCTGTGGAGCACACCGACACAGCATTTGGCAGACACTTTTATCCAACGCGACTTGCATGTACTGTAGTACATTTGTCAGTAGTTTATCGTGCCAGGACAGTAAACATTTGAGACTTCGATGAGCGAGTCTTGAGAACTTGTAGCGATGGCAGTGCTAGCCGTGGTAGTAGAACAAAGTGCTCTTGTTGAGACCTGGAACCGGACCATTGCTTGGAGGTAGCTCGGGGCAGTTTTCTTTACTGCCTTGTAGGCCAGTACCAGTGTCTTGAATCGTGATAGTGTCTTACAATGTGATACAAAAAAGCCCAGCTTTACAGTAAGTCCTTTTCAATGGAAGGTTACCTTTCCAAATTATAGTTCCGTAATTCTGGAGAAAGCTTGTTGATATGAACTCGATCAAAACACCTCTCCCTTCAATGTCATAGGATTCTCCCTCAGACGCTCCACCCCACACATTGGAAACGCATTGCGAAGTCTAGAATATTGCTGCTGTGAGCGGTCTGCACCCATCTGAGCAACTGTGGGCATGTTGGACTTAAACTGCAGTGTGATCTGGCACATTGGCCAACAATAGCCGTGCTGACGTCAATGGCACATTTATTATGTCAGGTGCATTATCAAGATAGCCTGGTTCCATGCAGTGGAAAAGCATCATTATAATATGTATAGGGCAGACGGTTGCAGAACGGGCTTACACTTTGCTTGCTACACACACAGCACAGCAGCACTCGAACGTGCGTAAAGATTAAACTTTACAAATATTACAATGTGAACAGATATTAATGTGCACACCAAGTTATGCTGCGTATTGCCAGATGTCAGATAAAACACAACAGCTCCGCCAGCACTCCTGAGCACTCCTTGTCCCTCAAGTAACAGCAACCACTCATAGAAACACATCGGGTCATGAAGACTGACAGGGTCGTCCAACGTAGCCTAGTTTTGAGAGGGTAGGAGTTTTGATGCTAAAAGACAGAGGAGAAAAACAGCTTTGCAAAAGCTGACTTCTTCAGTTGTAAAACATGTTTGGCTTTAGATTCTTGAGGCCTGCACTTTGAAGGGTTTGTTAAGGCAAAGGTTTAGTGCATCTGCATGCATGTCATATTGCGGCAGTGTTATTCTGTTGCGAGACAAATTTCAAATGTATAACCGCATTAAAAATTAAACACAACTCCGGAGGCTAGTTGATATTTAGTGAAGCATTTAAAATCATTTTTAAATTATATATTTTTTATTAACTTATAAAAATTAGCTCTTCGACTTGTAATACATGTGGCTTGCACACGCTCGTGAGCATGTGCATGGACACACACAGGCACACACACACGCAGAGGGTCTCATTAGGTTTAGGTGGCAGCCAGTGAAATGTACCCATTTCATTGCAGCTCTGGAGCCTGAAAATCGCTGGACTGGAAGTCATTGGAGAACCTCCCTTCACCCGTCCTTGCTCCCTTTTCTCCTGTCCTTTAATGTACCTCTCTCTCCCCTTCTGTGTTCTTCTGTGACTCAGCCCCTAGAATGCATGTCTCTCCCTTTGGACGCTAGACTACTCCTTTTGGGGGTCATTTGGGGGTCTCTGAAAAATTAAAAAGCACTGGTCTGTTTTTCTGTCTGTCTGCGTGTTTGCAAGTGTGTGTGTGTGTGTGTGTGAGAGAGAGAGAGAGAGAGAGAGCGAGGTGAGAGAGTCCAGAGCCAAAAGCCTATCCATTCCATTATGCTCGGCCACTGTTTAACAAGCTCTGGGAGCCTTAATAACCTAGCAGCTGCCATTCAATGTCAGCTTTAAGGGCTTCCTGGACCCTACACACACACGTGCACACACGCACATGCACACACACACACACACACACTCACATTTCTCTGTGTGGTTGTTGCTCTGTTATGTAGCATTTGACTATGTTGGCTGCAGTTCAGCTACAGCAAGATGCAGTTAAACCCCAGCTTAAGGAGGCTGCAGTATAGTGTATAAGCTGCACAAGGATATTGGAGCACTAGATTTATGTTTGTGCGGTGAACCTACATCGTAGGTACGTGTACCTAACCATTGCCATGGGTTTACTTTGTTTGTTTGTTTGTTTGTTTGTTTATTTCACATGATAGTGCTTTGTCTTGACCACAAACAGAAAGAAATGCCTTAATTTCAAGAGCCTATTTTAGGTTGAAACAATTGAAAATAGGATAATAAATCCTAACTGAAAATGTTCTTACAACACATGCAGACAGTTTAACAGCCACCTTGTTGATGAGGTTGTCAATATTTTAACGTGCTTTGAATAGTCAATATCCATTTCTCTGGTCTTATCAGCCTTAAACATAATAGCCACACAGGGTGAGTATATTGTGATCACATTAAATATAATGCTTACATTTGTTTTTACGTCAATCTGTCTACATAGTCCTCTCTCGCGTGACTTCTTTCTTCTGTGTCCAGTGAATCATCTTCACGTCTTCGTAATGTCTTTCACTTAATTGGCCCTTGTTCTGTACCTTAGCTCTTTGGTGGTGTTGTGGGTTCGCTTCACTGTAAGAGGTGGGAGCGTATGTAACAGCCAATTAACACTGGGCTGTCTAAATAGAGGGGCCTGTTCTTTGTTGGTCTCCTCACACATAACCACGGGCAGTAAATAAATATGCCCCTCCATGCAGCTCCACCTCGCTGTTCTTTTTAATTGTTCACGACTCCAGTAAAACGTGGTGAGGCCAAACCTGTTATATTTACATAGCTCGTGTGTAAATCCCAAAAGGCTTGGCAAGCTCCCATTTAAGCTTACCTCAAAACTGGAATCAAAGAACAATAGAGGTTGTAGAACTACCTTTGTAGTCTGGACACATGCAGCACCACAGTGCCTTCAAGCATCGCTTTAGCACTTTTGTTATACAATGTAATGGTTTTGTTGTAAATGCTGCTGTGCTGTAAATGTTTGCTAAATGTCTACTGGTGAGCTTTCAGCAAGATCGGACAGCAAAAACCTTACCCATCATCTGTAAGAGACTCATGACCCTCCTCTCTATAATCCACCTTGGTACCTTGACTAGTAGCCACTCCATCTCATACCGTAGCACTCATTCTAACTCTGTAGTCTATGGCTTTGCGTTTATCTTCTTTATTCTATCTATCAACAAAATACTTCCTGCTCTTAGAAATGAAGCATTGTATTGTTAGCATTTATCTTTGAAGATTGAACATTTAGTTAATGTATGTTTGCCTGATAACAATGTCATTTTTCTAACCGAATGTTGTTAGCTTACAATTGTGTGTGACCGGTTCACTTGTTGACAAATGTAGTCTACTCATTGTACTGTAAGTCACTTTGGATAAAAGCATCTGCTAAATGCTGTAAACATAAAATATAACGCTATGTACAATTAAGCATGTTACTTCATATTAATTTACTCAAAGTGAATGGTTATTTTGAGTGCACCAAATCAGCTACTC
Organism: Typhlichthys subterraneus; assembly: GCA_027564835.1. Lineage (NCBI taxonomy): Eukaryota > Metazoa > Chordata > Actinopteri > Percopsiformes > Amblyopsidae > Typhlichthys > Typhlichthys subterraneus. The sequence goes on from JAODUH010052966.1 coordinate 4,342, forward strand.
ATTCTGAACAGCTTGTGTTTGCGAACATCCAATCTGTTCTCTCCATCAATACTCCCTATTCTCTGTACCCATTGATCAAGTAGACTTATCAACACACTGACCTAGACTAGACATAGACTGTCTCACCTCCTGTAAGTTGAATTGAAGATTGAAGGCCCTTCTTAATAAACAGGACGTGTATCCTCTACAACAGCACACCCTACAGACTTTGTCTCCCGCCCTGCCCTCTCTATAGTGTGCTGCTGTCTTTCCCATACAAATCGTTGCTATTAGTATGAGGTATTAGGTGACAGCTAGTCCCAACTGTCACCTCCAATCTCTGTGATGTAACATCTTCACCTTCCCATCCTACTCAGCTTCACTTCTCTCTTGTTCGTATTGCATCAGTGCATCAGAATACAAAAAGAACAGATACATTAGGATCTTATTGTCATGCTAATGTTAGCAAACCAGCGTTTTATGTATAAGAGGGGCACGCAATTCGGTAGTTGGATGCATTCAAATTCAGTTGTGCCATTGTATCACAAAAACACTGTGTGCTACATCTGGTGCATCAAAATGAGCCAATTCCCAACCCTCAACCAGCACCACACAGCGATAGGGGCATATGAAGCAGATGCCTAACAGCAGTAACATCTGAATAACAGAAGTGGGTGGCAAAGGTTTAGATGTGCTTATTTAGAAGTGTTATGAGATGCACAGCCTTCCCTTGTAAGTCAAACACCAGGCATCATATATAAATGTAGAAATTTCAGTGTAAACTCACGAAAGTGGAAAGCTGCAGCAAAATACAGTATACTGTAAATTATAAGCATTGTCACAGTTATGGTGAAAATGACATCAGAAGTAAAAACATTTAAAAACATTACATTTTTTATAGTCAGAAAATCATGCTGTACACACTGGGGTGTATATATATATATATATATATATGTATATATATAGTATACTGTTTATGTTGCCTTTGAATGGCCTACTTAGTTGGATGTCTGCACATGGACATCTGATGAAATATATAAACATACTGTGTCAACACATTCAATTATATATATTTTTTTAGGTCTGGGAGTCGATAAAAAAACCAAAAACGTGTTAAACACGCAAATTGCTGTGACTAATCGTGAGTAATCTCACTTTTTATTTTGTTCTTTTATGGACAGGTCAGGGCAGAGACAGGAAGAAAATGGGAGAGAGATTTCGGGGAAGGATCAGGAAAAAACATCAGGCCAGATTCTGGTCATAAAGGCTCAGCTCAACCTATATCAATTGAGCCATTCAATCCAGCATACAAAAATGCATGTTTGGAATCTATACAGGAAATATTGATTCAGAATATACTCAGCTCCAAAGATCAGAAAAACGCCTGTGACTGAATCCTTACTGAAAGCTTATTTTAAAGGTAGTTTCCACGAGTAACAAATACATTATAAACAAATATTTTGGGAATAAGAAACATTTTGGGATATATGATTAGGAAGTGTAATGATTTTGTTACAAAATGACATGGAAAAACCATAATGAAAGTACACTTAATTGTATAGTCTGCACAGCCAAGTCTTAATTATGCTGTTTGTTAGAGAACGTTACTATAAAGTACAGGTTAACTCATCTGCACTTACTTTAGTCACTTCATGGCACACACAATGAATTTAAAATTGATAGCTGCGTTTCCTACTTAAAAGCTTGTAAATTACATTGCCGTACCACTTACACTATAATATCATTAAGTACTTTTAGGTAACATATAATTATGTTTAGAATTGCAATGAATTTGAGCGAACATTTTAGTTTATTATTTGTAAAATGTTTGTTAATTTCTATAATATACCTGTACCTTGCTCAGCCTACTTATTAGCATACCTTTCAGGTATACTTTCAGGTATTATTGTCCTGTAATTATCAGGCTATAAGACAGTAACAGGCATTGATTTATGTGAATAAGGGAATTCATACATTTGCAAAATCAGTCTCTAACCAGATATTATCGAACTAACTATGAGGCTTTGAGACCTGTGGTTTGATTCTGTTAAGTAATATGTGACTGTCAGAGAAGGCACCATTTTTACCTAGGATATCGGCTATTTTCCTTCTTATATCTTTGCATACTACTAATATATATTTTAATCCATAACCCTATTGTATCAGTAGCCTTAAGAAGTAAAATAAAGGGAGCTTTGCTTTGCGCTGAGCAGCTTATAAGCTAGTATGCATCTTCCACAGTTCATCTAATTCTCAGTGTAGCTATGAAACTCTTACATAGGCCTGCAGGGCGATCGATTGTATCTGTTTCTCATGTCAATGTTTGGGGTGGGGGGATAACAGGATACTGCAACAGCTGCTGATTCAAGTTTTATGAAGATGAATTAGCCTGGGGGATGGATGGAGAAAGATGGAGAAAAATAATTCAACAGAGAGGGAGGATGGAAATAATAAGGAAATAAAAGGGGGGGGGGGGGAAGGAAGATAAACGAAGAAAGGTAATTTTGTCAACTAAGCTCTTAAAGAGAGAAAAAGGTATGGGAGTTTGTTTACGTGTGTTTAGTTATGACAGTAGGGTGTGGGTTCGTTTCTAATGAACACGACGACACAACACAATGGTTTTCAAGGGAATATCTCCCAGGATTGTGCAAGCTCCACTGTTCAGGAACTTTATAGACTGTGAACTGCAGCAAGACTATGCTGATTCATACACATTTGTATGGAGTTTAGATAATATTTATATTAACCAAGATTATACCTATAACAAAGGCAAAAGCTACGTTGAAACATGGTTAATGCATGAGACCATGTTTCTGGTATATAAAGACTTATACTGCCCCCTGCTGTTTAATAACATACCTACATTTTAGCCAACAATTACTGTATTGTACACTATATCCGGATTCATATCACGAACTAGCTGAAGGTTTATGTTGTTATAGTCTGATAGAAAAGAGCAGGTAGATAATGGCTGTACTTGTTCTACTGTAAATCAGCTTTAAAAGAGGTGTCTCAAGTGAGGGAAACATTCAAGTTAATATTATTAATATTATTATTATTATTATTATTATTATCGTACTACTAACTACTAGCAGTTGTAGAGAATGTACAGTTCAGTATCAAAATAATAAAAAAGGTAATACCATAACTATAGAAAACAATTCTTCCGTGAGGGGCACACGCCAGATCAATGTTGTTCATGTCTCTGATGGTGACAGTTCAATTAAGTACAGTAGCACTGATCCAACTTGGTATACATGTTGTAAAGGAAGACATATTGGCAGAGGAAACTTCAGCCCCATATATAATTGGCTTCGTATTCAGTTGCCTCTGCTTAGACTGTTAGAATGAGCTCCACAGAGTAGATATCCCAGAAGACATAAATCCAACACAACTTCCACGGTCAGGACCTGCCATGTCATGGTCGATGTCTCACCATCCATCACTATTGGCATGGATGCACTTCTACCTTTTTGCTCCCTGTCCATTTGAAGGCTAAGATTACCATATGTCAAAAGCTGTTTATTTGTTGGTAATGAATGGAGTTCAGATGGACTGCCTGGAGATAGAAGGTCTAGCTCTCAGCAATACTGAGCTCATTTAATTGTCTCTCCTGCTATTTAAATGTGTACTATTATTGCCAAGTTCCCTTTCCTCCACTTTATCTTGTTATTCTGTCTATAGTTGAATTTATATTGGTTTTAAATCATCCCCTCTTTTAAGTCTGGCTTGACCAATTGATACATATTAATCATTGTTTGTCGACCAGCCGTCTGTAAATGTATAAAGAGTTATGCCCTTGGAAGTAACGGGTTAAAAGCACAGTGATAAAACTAGGCGCTAGTCCAAATTAGCTTCACTGGTGATCGATCATTTTATAAAATCTATGTTTCATGGTACTACTGCTAGCTAATGAAGGAGAACAAGAAATGCTGTCTCTTCTTTTCTCCAAGACTACACTTGGTCCAGAATGCTGCAGTCAGGCCTGGCAGCAGGAGTAAACAAGCTGCATGGGGTTTATCCACTCCCTGGCTATCCTGCAGGCCGTGGAGAAGTGGAAAATAAATCCACAATTCCCACAGAATCATGAATGGTTCAGAGATACTAAACATCTACTGTAATCTCTGGAGGTCTCTAACTGTGTGATGAATGGACGGACACACACACACACACACACACACACACAGTGCCCAAAGCACAGAAGACACAAAAGCAGCCTGCCATTTCTCAAACGATAACTATTGTGCTGAGCTGATTAATATCATTTATTTATAATCAACTGTATTAATAAGTAATTAAACTAAAACATTTCAATATTGGTTTAAAAACAAGATTTTGTTTCGGAATTGTACAATTATGTACAATATATTGAATAGTCCGAATATTATGAAAATGAATATAGATAATTATGTATAATTCCTTTCTTTGGATGCATATTATATCTGCATAGTGAATGTACAGTTCATTTGCCATAGCAGACCAAGTTTACTGTAAGCTATCAATGTAGAACAATACAAGACATTCATATAGACATATATGCTATAGTCCAGATAAACAGTTACCCTGTTTAAAATACAACATTAAGTAAAATCTAAATATGTTAAAGATTGTTTTTTTTTGCATATGTTATGCATATATCCAGGTGTTGAATATTGGCATTCTCCACATCAACAACAGTTGAAAAATGTGTATGCTGTCTTAAACCTTAGTATAGAGGCCATTTTCAGTAAAGCTATAAAAATAATAAATACATATTTTAATATAAATACATATTTGAATTTCATTTGTTCAAGATCTTGAGATCAGCAACAGCTGTTCCTGATATCCGTCTGAGTGGATGTCCATTCCTTGTCAAGATGCTGCTTTGAAACATATGGATGAATAAAGCTTTTGATGTGCACTTTAACCTTTATTGCAGACGCACATTATTGTTGAAAGATACTCATTAGATTATAAGGCATTCTTATTTCCATCTTAAAAGACGAAATGAAAACAAGATGGTAACAGATACAGCTACAATAAAGGAATCGGAAAGCACTACTACTAGTGGCCTCTTGTGATGAGCCAGTCCATGTGTTGTGCTGTGAGAACCACTGTGGTACATTTAAATGCAAGCTTTTGGTTCAACTCAGGTCAAAAGTCTGTGGAGACAGTAGGCCTTTACACTGGCCGAAACACAGCTTTTTAATAGCTATTTTTAGCTATTAAATAGCTATCTGTGTCTGTTTTATAGGGATTAGCTGAACTCAACGGCAAATCCATTCTCACGTCTCAAGAAAACAATGGCCACAGCAGAGGAGAGGAAGTCTTGATATCCATCCGTTATCTGGAGATATGCTGGCTACACCAGAACCCCCAAAAATATTGGCTGTATCCCTCTGCGGCAGCGGCGTCGTCAGGACGACGACAACAGCCAATTGTGTTCCAACTTTGGGTAAACTCTAACAGTGTTTGTGCAGCCTACGGTATAGTTGGATTGGAATAGGCTGGACATCCTATTCCAAAACCATTACCATGGAGTCCCCCCCTTGAACCCCTTTGAGAATATACTTTAACAGGCTCCACTCAGGCTTTCCACAAAGCCTGGAGTGTGTCTGTGGGAATATGTGCCCATTCGGGCAAGATAATGTATGAGGTCAGGCACTCGTGTTGCACAAGAAGGCCTGGCTTCATCCCAAAGCTGTTGAATGAGGTTAAGGTCAGGCCAAGATCCTCCACACCAAACATCAAACCATGTCTTTATTAGCTTTGCTTTGCAGGGAAAACCCGTAGAACATGCAATGGCCTTAAATTGCCTAAAATGGTTTTGTATGCTTTAGCATTAACATTATTACCCTGCAGAACAGCCCCAGACCATCATTCATACCCTCCTCATCCATTAAGTTGCTTTTATGCAAAGTGACATATAAGTACATTTGCCAATAGCGAAATAGATCATACCAGTAATCGTAAGACAAACAACATGCTTTCAGAATACTGACAACAGCAAGACATCAGGGTTAATTGACTTACTTAGTTGTACTTATATTTCATAACCAAAAAACAAAACAAAAAATGAATGAAACATGTATTCATCTGCTAGCATCCACGCCCAAACTGGTAAACAAAGGCAAATATTCACAAACATATTCAAACAGTTTGCTGAGAATGTTTGTGAACACACTGAAATGGTCTGAGTAGGTAGTTCTGGGTGAATGGACACTATACTAAGGTTACAGTCTAAATCAAACGATTTAGAATGTTTACAGAACAAGGCTCAAATGGAAAGTTAAAATGTTCACCGTAAAACGTTTGCCTCAGTTCTCAAAATATGAATGCACCTCTGATCTCAAATCACCTGGTTTTACTTAAGAATACTTTATTTTATATTATTTGTATATATTATTGCTCTGCTTTTCTCTCTCCACTAGCCTGGATATCTTTGTAGTGTTCTTCTGGAAGGTTCCTCAACTTCTCAGCAGCCTGCAAAAAAAGCATAATTGATTTTACAATCAAATCTAATCTACTAACGTGTGTATGTGTGTGTGTGTGTGTGTGTGTGTGTGTGTGTGTGTGTGTGTGTGTGTGTGTGATCAGTTTAGACTTGGGTTAAATATGAACCTAGTGTGTGTGTGTTCACCTGTTCAGCTGTAAGGTCTCGCTGCTCCTGAGCCAACAGCTCATATCCCACCATGAACTTCTTAACAGTGGCTGACCTCAGCAGAGGAGGGTAATAGTGTGCGTGGAGCTGCCAATGGGAATGATCCTCCTTTAAATGAGGACCAGTAGGAGCTCCTGGACAGAGGGTACTTTGTATACACACTGTACTGTATAGGAGTTTACACTTACAACCTCATTATTTGTCACCTTTGCCTCTAAGTATGTAAGGGAAAACCCAAGAGAAGCAATTGTGTGGGTGGGTGTGTGTATGCGTGATCAGTTTAGACTTATTAATTATTTAAGGTTCTGAAATGTCCAATTTTTTAATACATTTGGTGACCAGCCCTAGTGGAACCTTGGCTGGGTGGGTAGACAATAGGCTTGGTGTGAACCCACCCAGTGTCTCACACGTCTGTTGATCAGGTCAACGGACACATTCATTATGATTGGTCCATATAACATGTGACATCACAAACGGCAACACTTACATTTGCAGCATAGGATCGCTTGCCTGACACTTTGCCTATCTAAAGCCTGACAGTTGTCTTGTCTCTACATTCTCTTCAGAGACAAACATGTAACAGTCGACTAGTTTAAATAAGAAGTGTATGTTTCAGGTTTAGGTGGGTTAGTGAAAACACATGGTATTAACCATGTATATTATTGTATTGCATTAAGCTACGCTAATGCACATTCTAACTTTTACCAAAAAACGTAAACATAATTACTAAAAGCATGTAACATGATGCACTACACACAAGATAACCAACCTAGAATTGTGTTTATATAAGCTGTCAAACTGAACTGGCCACTGGAAACCCCGGGAGATCTCCCGTGGCCTGTCCGTCGTTTTGGACTGGCTACTGTGAATTGTCAAGTTGACCAGTTGTAGCTATGAGCTTATGGCAAGCAGGAGTGAATTGATGGTGATGGCACCAGGCATTTCTTAATATTACATGTGTAACTATTGGTTAGCTGGACTAGCCAGCTGGATGCTGTTTTTCATGCCTATGCCTTGTGTGTTGATAAAATGATATACCCCTGTTGGAATGGTCCTGCGTGAACAGCAGTTCCGCAACGAACTTGAAGTTGGGACCCTCAGCGTGGAATGTAGATGAGATATAGGCGTTTGCGTAATATAACCAAGTATGCTTGACGCTTGAATTTGCATCAAATTTAGCATTTTCAATCATTAAATTTGTCTCTTTTTTTTTTTTAATAAATGTTCCATGCACAATAAAGAAACGTACTAAAACACAAGAAATAGTAAGGCCGCGTGCATGATGGTAACGTAGCTATAGCAACTGTGTTATGATTGTCAATCTAATGTAATAATACTGGTACGTCGTATTTACACTTAATAACATCATCACGTTATTTTTGTTAAACTGATATACAGTTGTCTGTTGTCATTTATATATCTAGATTAAGAATATATTGTTTGCTAATATGGTGCTATAGCCAAGCCTAACATTTACCCAGGCTGTATATGAAGCAGAACATAGACTTAAATATTTATGTGGTTAAATACCATAGAATAAACGATTGAAATAGCATTAAAGTCAAAATTCAAAATCTTTTCAATATTAATGGAGGGTGCAAATTGAATCAACATCGGTGTTAACTCAGTGATGTTAACGATGACGGTTCAATGTTTACTAAATATATGTTCAATAATAGTTTGCTATCAAATATTTGTTTCCCCCAAAAATAGGGCATGTACGCCAAAACGTACAAAAGTGGATATTACGTTGCTCGGTCCGGCTGAACTAGGCTTGCCTAGTATTTCTTGTGTAAAAACATATTGCAAGAGCAAATTGCAGCACTATCATTCATAATATTTAGTAAAATGACCATTAACAATAATACAACAGACAAAAGGAAAAAAAAAAAGGTCCCCACGTCCACCTTTAAGTTCTTTGTTGAATTTGTAGGTCGTCCTCTTTTGGAAAATAGGGAACTGACATATGTGGCAAGCGGTACCAGCAGCAGTTCATAAATACACATTGTTTTTCAACACATTAGTATGTATAATAAACACACACACACACACACCGTAATAGTACTCAAACCATAGACTCAAACATTTGTACAAAAGGCTAATTAAGGCTATGCATATCCTAGTCTTACCAAGCTCATTTGTCTCTCTAGCATTCATACGGTGCAAATAGGGCCCTCCGCTCATTAAGGCCTTTTTAGCTGCAGGCCAGACAGTTCCTGCCAATTAGCTAACACAGTAAATGATGGAAGCAGACCCTGTTAACTTTATCTCTGACAGTGGAGTGCGCAGATTAGCCTGCCTGACTTAACACTGGGCAGTGGGCTGGCAAGGCAAGGTTCATCTGGCCAGCATGCTAAACATCAACATAATCATTTTATGCTGTTACTCGACGACCATGATTTCATCCAAAATGACACTTTCCCCCACAACTCACAACAAAGGTCACATCATTGATCTAGTCTGCTCCACTGGTGTTTCTCCTGTCAATGTCACTGAGGGACATCTCCCCATATCTGACCACTAACCCATTTTTTTTAAATACCTGCCGCCCTCCCAAAGAAACTGCTCAACCGGACCATCACATTCAGAAACATAAAAAAACATTAATCTTTCTGATCTCATGACCGTGATTGATATCTACCTCTCTCCCCCCTGGAACTCACCACTCACTACAATGTCTGTCTTTCCTCCGCTCTGGATACCCTCGCTCCACTCAAAACCTGCTCAGTCTCCTTCACCCACACTGCCCCCTGATACACCCCTGAGCTACGGCAGCTGAAGGCTGCTGGATGGCGTCTTGAACGTCTTTACAAGAGGACCGGAGAAGAAGCTCACTCACAAGCGTACCTGGACCATCTGTCAAAGTACAAAATTGCCCTTTCAACAGCCAGATCTACCTACAACTCTGACATAATCACATCTGATAAAAAAAACAAAGTTCTTACAGTTAAACACTTACTCCAACCTCCCGACAATGCCTACGCCGACCCCACGCCTGAATTATGCAATTCATTTCTGGACCTTCAGTGCACTCTCCAGCCCTGCTGAGAACCCATCCTGGATGAACACAACTTTGGACTCCACCTGTACCTTCTGCCTCTCTGACGATCATGAGACACCACAATGTCAACTTCCACTGCTACGCTGACGACATCCAGCTCTACATCTCCACCAACCCCCCCCCCCCTTCTCCCTCACCAACTGCCTTCAGGACATCCAGAGCTGGATGACACTAGACACCCTCAAACTTAACAGCAGCAAGACAGAGGTCCTGCTAAATGTCTCCAAATCCACTCTCTGCACACAACAAAACCCTAGCCTAAACATTGCTGTTCTCCCCATTCTACTGTCAACAACTGCCCCAAAAGCCTTGTTGTGACATTTGACAACTCCCTATCATTTGAATCACTCATCAAACCATCACCCGGGCATCCTTCATCCACCCGAAATATATCCAGACTCTGCCCTTCACTTTCCTACTCAAGCACTGAAACTCTCATCCACGCCTTTGTCACTTCCCGCCTGGATTTCTGCAACACTCTGCTCTTTGGTATTCCCACCAAATTCGTCAATAGACTCTAATTAGTTTAGAACTCTGCTGCCAGAATCCTCACAAACACAAGGTCAACAGATCACTCCAATTCGGATTCAACTTCATTGGCTTCCTGTATAATTCAGTATAAACTTTAAGACCTCCACACATAGAAGGCTCTTCACAATCTGGCTCCCTCCTACCTGTCGGACCTTCTCCTGCCGTATACTCCCTCCCGATCTCTCCGCTCCTCCTCTACAGCGCTTCTGGTCACCCCCCCCCCCCTCCCATTCCTCCTGTCCACCATGGGGGCCTTCAGCTGCTGCCCCCAGACTCAGGAACACACTTCCACTGCACATACGACATTCCAACACGGTCACCTCGTTTACTAAGCTCTTCAAAACCCACCTCTTCAAGGTCGCCTATGACGTTTGACCCTTTGTTCCACTCTCACCTGACTGTTTTATTTTGTATGTATTTCTCAGATCAAATGTTTATTACTATAGTATGTATATTTCAGCCAACTGTTTTATATCTATGTGTTTGCTATGTAAGATGTCCTTGAGTGTTTAGAAAGGCGTCCAAAATAACATGCATTATTATTATTATTATTATTATTATTATTATTATCATCAGTAGTAGTATTATAAGATGTATTTCCTCTGATGAAACAACTTATTGTTAAAACACAAAATGAACATCAACAATCATGATGGTGCACTGGCTCAAAGTGTTTGTGTGTGTGTGTGCGTGTGTGTGTGTGGTGGGGGGGAAGGGACATTTTATTATTCATTGTGACAGCAGATGGAGGGTGGCATTTTCTTTTCATCCTCTGGTTATGATATTCACTGATTCTTCACTCAGATTTAAGGACTGACAGATCAGCCAGGGCACTTCAACATGACCTTTTAAGAACCCTGCTGTGAAAGCGGTGGGATTCTACTATGGGATTCTACTGCTGAGAGGGCAGACTGACGTCAAGCTAGGTGACAGTCAAATGTTCCTTGCAGAACTGTTCGAGCATGATTAGCTTTTTCTGGATCAACTATTCTGAATAATGTTATTATAAATAAACCAAAATAAAAGCTACCTTACTATCAGTTACCTCGAAAATACTCCTGTCACTGTTATTGATGAGTAGAAAAGACTGTTGAACCTTCAACTAAGGCTTTGTTTGCTAAGTGAAATGTTTGTATTTTCATTATTAATTGGCAGAAAAAGAATAGAAAATAAAGTGTTTTGAAGTTTACATCTAGTTGGTGAAAACTTTGTGGGGCGACTCGTGCAATGAAAACATTCTCGTTAGCGACATGTTTGTTACCGCAGCAGCTAATTAGTTAGCTTCGCTGTGCTTTCACCGGACACACACTTGGACACTGAACACTCTCACACACACACACCAAAGAACGTATCAAAGAACCTAATGGGTGGTTATGAAAGGTGACAGAAAGCAACAGGAGGAGAACATTCAAGAGGAAGTGTGGATAAATAGTAGGTTGTGACTAAACGCTTAGTTTGAAACACCCTTTTCAGTGACTCGTGCTGAATAGCAGGGAGAGTCCAACTTGTACTAACAATGGGGAATAATGAGGACCTTACGAAGATAATGTTGTAGACGGAGGAAGCAGGACTACCGCTGAAATGATAACTCAACATTCAGCTTGACGCTGTGATTCAATAATTGAATAGAAATTGACAACTTATGGAATATGAATATGACTTAAGGAAGCTTATAGTGCGTCAGTGTGTGTGGATGTAAATGGCAGAGTGAAACTTTAAATGTTTCCTGTCCTAGCCAAGTCAAGTGTGTATACAGCTCTTTATCACATTGCAGTCTCAAAGGGCTTTACAGTCTACATTTCACATGGAAACAAACAACACCCCCATAACCTCCTCCACCCGGGCAAGGAAAAACTTCCATTAAAGGGAAGAAACCTTGGCAAGAAACAACAGAGGGAGAATCCACCCCTCCAGGACGGTTAAAATGCAATAGGTGATGTAGGCAAACAAGATGTAGCAATAGTCCTCTCTCTCTTACCATGCCAGCCCATGGAGTATGGAAATGAGACTTCAAAGAGGTTGTCATATTTCGTCAACAGCCTCTTCATAATATCAGCCAGGTCTAAAGAGAACCATATGCAAAAATAAAAAAAAATCTTTCAACAAAACAACCAAAGTGGAAAGACAAAAAAAGCGGAATGGTCAGAAAGATTATGAAGTGCAGAGCTGGAGACCTTCATAATTAGATAGGTAATGTACTGTAATTCTAATTTAAGCTTATTGTTATTACTGTTAATTCTAGAATCATCAAGAATGAGACATTCATTTAAAAAGTGTGAATTACTGTAGAATAAATGGCTTGACATGGGCTGTCAAGTAACACAAACCCTCTCTCTCCTCAGACGTGAGGTCGGTAATCCTAAGGATGTGTCGTCGCTGTGGTAACAGCAGCGTCTGGAAGGGCCATGTGGCCCAGTACGGAACAACTGCCAGCCAATGGTGGCTATCCACCACAACCCGCTCCTGGAATGAGAAGAGATGGAAGGATAGAAGAAACAATGGAGATAGAAAAAGAGAGTTGTGTTGAAATGATTTAACCACTATACATCTACAGTAGCAGATATATAAAATATATCAATGTAAAATATGTGTTCATATATATTTACCCTGCAGTTAGCCTGTAATGGGCCTACAGTAGGTTTGGGAATAGTATGCAAGTTTCACAGTTAATGGAACTTATTAGTGGGATGTGATCCATTTGCACAAGGTATTGTTTTAGTTTTGTATTAGTGTTTCCTGTGCCCTGATTGGTCCAGACACGAGGCAGCAATGTGTCCCTGCACAACTATGTAACGGTCTACATGTTTGTTATAAGCATAGACCTATATAAATAGGTTAGAAGTCACCATATTTGGATGGCAAAAGGTGGAGGAAGAAGAGAACGAGGTTTGGATTAAGCTACAAATTAGTCTCATCCACAGTAGTGATGATTGTTAAAGCGGGCAAACAACATCACATCTTGTCCACAGAGGCTTTAGAAGGATGTGTCAAATTAGCAAGTTGGATGGGCATTTTCCAGCACATCAAATTAGTGCATAATTAAAGGCTCTGCAATGAATGGAGTGGTGTTTATCCATCCCAGAAGAAAACACACAGATTAATGTTCAATTCCCTAATAAGATCTACTGGGAATGTCTACACTGTGCCACTGCATTGCAAGGTTTTTACAATGTTTTAATCTTGTGCACATACTTTTCAATAGCATGAAAAATAAATGGGAAATAAATCAGTGTTTTGAACTCTGCTGCTGCTGAACAAATACAGCACACCTTTTTTGCACCGTTGCTAAACACACTCACATATGTAAAATACTGATTGAGAACACTAAACTAGAGATTTCTGTTATAACTTGTGTATACATACAGTAGTTGATGGGTTTTTGGTTGGACTGCGCTTTATTGAAAATTTAAGCAAGCGGTGTAAGCAGTAATTGTATATTATACATGTATGATTTATTCATATTGCAGAAACAAGTCAACTTCTTTGTGTGTGTTTGCAAGAGTGCATGTGTGCAGACTACTTTACAGTAAGTATGTGTCTGAGACAGAGAGGACTATGAGAGCTGTAAAACAGCTTAACAGTAAGACTAATTGAAAGTGACTTTCATTCTCAAGGAGGCAAATTACTAAATACATTTCTATTGTTTGTTGAAGACTTTAGGGGTAATGTGAAAGTAACAGATCACAGTACATCCACATAAAGACAAAGAGCGATGCTGGGTCAACTTGAAGATGTATTTGCAATTTTTTTGGCAATTTCTATTTTATTTATTTTATGTATGTTTTTTATGTTTTGTGACACACATTTGTTAGTATGCTCAATGTGCCCTACCAGAGTTACTGCTCACAATGGTCTATACACACACACACACCTGCACACACACACACACGCACCACTGCACCCCCTTCCCAAACCGCCACCTATAACACAAACAAATTCAGACACTATAATCGGATAGGCAGGCAGACACTCACACATTTGCATTCATGGGTGAACCTTTTATATCCCATGTTTCCCTCAAAGTGGGAATGCACGAGTATGTGTGTGTGTGTGTGTGTGTGTGTGTGTGCGCGTGCGTGCGTGCGTGCGTGTGTTCTACCCTTCTCTCAGCCTCCTGCTTGG
>JAODUH010052987.1:0-18669 GCA_027564835.1 Typhlichthys subterraneus
CGACTGGGCTCCGTGGCAAACCCAGCCACCAGGTGCTCGCCGGCGAGCCCTCCCTCTGGGCCTGGCTCCAGATGGGGACCCCGGGCTTCCTCCAGGCAGGGTAACTCCTTTTCTTAGTGAGTTGTTCATGGGGGTCTTCTGAACCATTGTTAGTCTGGCCCCTCCCCTGAGATCACTTTGCCTTGGGAGACCCTACCAGTAGCACTAGGCTCCAGACACCACAGCCCTCAGGTTCATAGGGGCACCCACACCTCTCCACCACGATAAGGTGATGGTTCCCGGAGAGGCTAATCCCTTACCCCTTAACTAAATTTTTGAAGAGGAATATTTCAGAGCGTTTGCTTCTTTTTTAATAGGGAGCTATATAATGGCATGTATTGTTGACCAGTGATCATGTTGGCATGTGGACCAGTGTAGTAGCCTAGTCTATGTCATAACCGTGTGTTACGATGTCAAGACAATTGTGCTACAACCATAAATTACGTAAATATTACTCTAAAATACTTCAACACATTCGATGGGCTATAGTAAGTTTCTGTTGGAGAACTTGTAATGTGTTTGTCCTTCACAGAGCGGGGTTCAATTCCCGGGGGACAGATTTCACGCCAGAATTTGATTTGGTTTTAATAACTAAAAGCATAGTTGTACAGGCTTAAAATTTGAGAAATTTTTCATCACACTTTCGTTCCCCCTTCGTCCCCCCCACCTAAAAAACATCTCCTGCGCCTTTGCATGTACCCCAACTCTGGGACTTGAACCCACGACCACCCGGCTGCAAAATCTAACACCCAGACCACTAGGCTGTCTCGTCTACAGTTGCTAGGGTTCTCAACGTCATGCACTCAGTAGGCAAGAGGGGGCACTCTTGCAGCAGTGAGGTCACAGTGAAACAGCAAAGCTAGAACGATTAAGGTGAGTGCTTAAACACCAGAAAAGTATGTCCCGGATAATCACCGGGGATCATTTCCGTAGTTGAAGGCATACTTGGGCCCATCCAGTCTGCTCCAGCTTAGCATCTGTCTGCAGTGCACCTCCTTCCATTACCGTAACACCAAGGTAGCAATGTTGCTCTTGCCTTCCTTGGCCTCTCTCTGGAGCCCCACTCTTTCTCAGGGCAAGACGTTCAGCAATTAAGGATAATGGCTTGTCACCAGTTGTTTTAATGTTGTGGCCGAACTTGTGGCTTGAAAAGAGACTCTCTGGCTTGTAACCTGGGTAACCATCCTCCATCTCTGTCCATATGCATTATACTGTGTACATGTGTTTACACATTAGGCAGGGCACCCCTGTGCATGTCTGTTTATGACAAAGGTGAGGCCCTTAGCAGCAAACGAGACAATGAGTCATACGACAAATGCCAAGTATGGTTTAGCGTTGTAAAGAACATTGATTGAGGTTGTGACTTCAGAGCTAAGATGTGGACACTTCACACAAGCCAGAGATGGCTACCCCTCCTCTCTTATTCTCTTAGTGCTCTGTGTCGTCCACAGCACTCTCCACACACCATGTGGGCGGGAGAGCATTGCATGTGAGGCACGCTCCAGGCCGCGTGCTTTCTCCCCCTCTCTCCCTTCCTCACGCTCTATCACCCCCCCCTCCCCCCCCCCCTCTCTCTCTTTCTCCTTCTGTCCTTCTGCAGCAGGGGGAAAAACCTATGGTGTGGTTTATTTGTACTGGGCCCGTGTCGTTTCTCACATGTCCTTGGCAGGCTCCCTTACCTCCATGACAGCAGTAGGGGTTTGCAAGGGGATTACGGGAGGCACGCTTTATTAACTGGGAGGGAGCCTGCACGTAAGAGCAGGCGCATGCAGTCCCGGGGCAACAGAAGCTTAAAACGGTCTTTAGGTTCTGCCACGGGTCGCGTGCACGTGAAAGACAGTAGGATATGATGTCGGTGGGTCGGTGATGTAACACAGACTTTGGTTTTTGGGAACCCGGAGACTCATCCTTCCCCCTATCTGCATGCCCCTTTTCCACACCTCGTCCCTGGGTCTGGATGTTTATGTTGCTCTGCCAAGATAAAGCCATGCTGGCCTTGACCAGGCTGCATCCCCGGATCGGACCTGTTTGTAGGGAAACGGATGGCCAGGTTACAGAGAAGATGGGTGGGCCTAAGGCGGTGGGTTAAGCCAATCGAGTGGGAGTGAGGATTGTGCTTTTTCCATCCAGACTGTTTCCACTAATCCTAAATTGCAGCCACTGAAAGACACTGGCCTCCTCCAAACATATGTTCATCATTAATGCAGGCTCGGGAAGAGAAGGCCTACACTCACCCGTTGAGGAAGAGGAGTCCCTCAAACCTTAAGTATTAATCACACCACATATATCTTTGTGGGCGGGTGCCTTATATGTGATGACACGTCACATTTGTAAGATAACACATTCATCGTTTGCTACAAATTAGATAAATATGTCATTTATTATTTAGTCACAATAGAAGCTTTGATGAAGTTGGGCTGTGTTGATCTAGGGAAAACCTTTCACAAGAATGCAAGCGTGCTCACACGCGCGCACACACACACACACACACACGCACACACACACACACAGAGTAACATGGTAACTCTTAGGTCAAGCCACAGTGAAGTCAACTGTATAATAGACTTGATTTGGTTTACAGCTATGTTTGAGTCATGCCCCTTACCCATCCTCTCTGACCATAATTGAAAATAACATATTCCACTTTGTGTCTGCAAGTATGCTATGATGTTTTTTTGCAGGGCTGCAGTTTTGTAGCTTTTGTCAGAAAAGGCTTAGACTTATAGGATTTACTTGATGGCCAGCTCTGTTATCTATTTCCCTGAAAGACGCATTCAATCCAAGCAAGTGCACCGCCCTTAATGAGTGTGAGTGTCCCTCAGAGACAAAGCGGTATCCAGCTCCTTTATGTGATATATGGGGAAGGATTCACAGTGACAGCGTAACCCTGGACCCAGTGTTCAGCAGGCACATGCAACACACACACACCAGAGGCTGAGAGAAGGGCCTGTGATGGCGTCCAAGTGGAAAACCAGTCCCAGCTCTCAGCTGTCCTCTGCACAGGGATTTCTAGCACCCCATCCTCTTCTTAAGAGCTGACAGTTGGGAAAATGCAATAACAGGGGAATGGGGAGATGGCCAGATATGCAGATTTGCTTCTTTTGAGATGCCACGTGCAACTGGTTTGTTGGGCCCCTGTGGACAGGATTTTACAGGGCCAGGATGGCCTGGTGTTTGTCTCCCAGACAGAAGGCCATGGGTGCGAGCCCTGGATTTGACCTACCTGTATGCATCCTTGAGCAAGATGCCTGACCATGTGCTCCTCGTAGTATGGATTTGTACTCACTGTAAGTCTCTTTGGATAAAAGCTCCCACTAAATGTCCTCAATGTGATTTCCATGAACTGACTGTTTGACATTGCCAATCTGAACCATTAGAGTAGTTCAAGGCAGACATAATGCATCAACTATCACATTTACCACAAAGACCCCCCACCCCACCACTAAATTATAGTATTGTCATATTATTATCTATTGCGTTAATCATTGCTTTGGCAGCAATATCATAGGCAAGGTCAGTCATTGCCGAGAACGCTTTCTTACTTTGAGCTCAAAAGAATCTCCCTCAGAAGCTCCGTGCAACACATGGAAATGCATTCGAAGCCATGGGCATTGTTGTTGTGATTGGTGCTTGTCACTTTATGTTCCTATATACGGAGCCAGGGCTGTGTAGAAGTAGGCTACTGGGCTATTTTTTCAGCACGCACAGAGAAGCTAGCAAGCTAATAAGTAGTAAGCTAGTGAAGTGCAAGGAGATATTTGGTGAATTTGGTGTAATAGCTTACAATTATCTTACAATAACTGACTATACCTTTAATATAGGCTGATCATTCTCTTTTCCCTGGATTTGCTCTTTTTGGGACCTTAAAATGTGTCCGGCCGGGATTTCTAAATCACTGGAAATGTCTCGGGTTTGGCTTTTGCTTTCATTGTGTGTGTGCATTTAGTTTTTTGCACTATAGGTTCCGCCTTCTCAGACCCGGCTTTTGGTCATGTAGCTAACATGCACATCACATCTAGATTGTTAGCATAAACTAAAACCGAATTGACAGATTCCGAAAAAATAATTCAGTGTTTATGTGAAGTCTAAGTCGTTGGGATCCATATGAAGAAGAAGGCGTGACCTGCAAAATTGGCAAGATAAGACTCTGCCATAAAGGCTATGAAAGCAAATGGTAGGTTATATGTTTAAGTATTAAAGGAAGAGTCAGTAAATCTGGGGAAAGAGTGTTGATTTGAACAAAAACAATACCATAGGGTGCTCCCTTAGAAGCTCTGCCTCACACATTGAAATGCACTGCGAAGGCTAGAATAGAGTTGTGTAGTGCGGTCTGCACAACTTTGTTTGTGTTCCCATTTTAGAAATGTAAGAAGACAATAATTTCAGTGGTGCGCACACAGAACAGACGGCAAGCACAAGTTAGTTTTACTAACAGAATTACTAACATCACAAATAAAGAGTGCTAAATTACGTGGGCATTGTATAATGCGTGTGTAATTTTAAGGTGATCAACTATGAATTATTGTGTAAATGACAACCGGTGAAAACACCATGGAGGCGACAGTATATAAATGAGAAGTTTTTGTGTTTTAATCGTTTCCCGCCGTGGAGAGTCGGGACTCAAAGCAGTCTGACCGTATGCACAAGCGCAAATTCAATACGATGGAATTAGATGTTTTGGTGGAATAGACAAATTAACATATTGGTGAGCTACAGCAAAGACATGAATATAACAAGAGAAAACACCATAAGGGAGAGCATCTGTGAGAAATTAAATGCCGTAGGTAAAACAAAAAGGATCTCAGAATAAATGAAAATATGGCAAGACTTAACCCTCATGTTTGAGGTCTGTGAGGCCCCATATGAATGTGCATAATGTTATTTGTTCCTTGTTGTTGTTTAAGGTAGGCTATAGTTAACTCAAAACGATTTAACTTCAGTCCCCAATAACAACACACACACCCCCATTGGCCCACACACATTTATTTCAGATGTTAGGCCTATTATATACTGTAAATGCTGGGAAGCAGATATTCAAACATTTTCATGCAGGTGTACTAGATGATTCTACGGAAAACTATGTATCTCAGTCTCAACTACCTTCCTTTCAAACGTATTAAATATAAGGTAGGTGTTGTCGCAATCATGTGAAATAGCTTTTAGGCTTGATAGTTCACATTGCGTGCAATAAACGAATGTACCTGCATGTTACCCTCCCATTATTTTTCAAATGAACATTGAAACACCCCACATTTAATCATTAAGGCAAATGTAGCAAATGAAAAATACTATGCACTTTTGAAAGAGGTCATCCTCTGTGCACACTGTTAGTAAATCAGCTTACGTGTTATTTGCGAGTGCTCTTAAGATTGCACAGGTTTTTATTCATGCAAACATTTAGTAAATCTGTCCCTTAGTGTATTATCTTACTTAGCTTAATTAACATGGTTGCATGATTGTGGAAGCATTTTTTAACTTTCAACCCACAGCATCAACCTTCCACCTACTAGTCGTACTCATAAGCCCGTCTGCTTTCCTGACCCTAGTGTCTAATTTTTTGAAAGTGTGGTCACACTATTTAATATCAATTCATGTCAATGAAAAATAAAATAAAATGAATAAAAATGTAATTGTAATTTTACATCTTTTTTTGGGTGGGGTTAATTACATACAAATGTATACGCATTTGTGTTCATGTAAATGAAATGCATTGATAGAGGTCCCTTTAGCAGCAAGACTACTATTAGCATTAATGATGCATAATGATGTCGAGAACATATTAAATCTATATTTTCACAAGCATAATATTCAACACCTAATGCATGGTACATTTTAATTGCCTTACTGAAGGTCAAACCTGTGATTCATTGTAAGTGAGTCTGGCGTGAGCCCCATGAAAGGCCTGTACAGTATACTGTAGATGTTGAATATGCACTGGCTTTCGGGAGCTTCCAGTAGCAATCCAGATATACAGAGGTATTCTCAAACAGCGTGGGCCTGCCAAATACAACACTACTATTTATTTATGTATTTATCTGGATTTCCTGTATACTTGTTGAAATGTGGCCCACTGCAGGGCATGCTGTCTAAGGCACATTTGACTAAGGTTGGATAGCCTGCCCGACTACCATGTGTAACATTAAGGCTGGGCTGTTTATCCACGGGACTCATAATGATGCTGCTGTCCTCGTCCATGAGACCCCTCTGTTCTCCCAAGCCACCCCCCGGCCTCCGACGGACGCTGGCAGCTTCCCACCAGTTCTCTCACCAGGAATGCTGGGGGTATTTGTGTGTGTGTGTGTGTGTGTGTGTGTACTGTATATAATCTAGGTAGTATGGTTCTGGTTGTTTTATATGTATATTTACTTTGAGCATTTTCTGCATAGCAAAGCTGATGGGTTCTTGGAACTAAGTAAGACCTCTACAGACACAAATGAGTTTGAGTTATGAGATGTAGTATACAGTAGTGTAGGATGACACCATTGCTGTTTAGACTATCAGCAGGAGTCCTGCAGTAGTCCTGCTTTTTCCTCGTGAAGACCGTCTCACCTGCCAAATTTTATATTGTGCTGCCTAATTATGTGTAGCCTGGTGTAACTAGACCATATTCACTTTGTGAATAGGTCTGGCCACGCTCCATTTGGAAGTGTTCGCAGTCATATCCCCCTACTTGGCGTAGACCTCTGGTTAATTTTGAAACTATTGGACAGCGCTGAATAAATCGCCGTTGCTACAAGTGTTTTGATTGTTCTACCACCATTTCGAAACACCCTTGACTTCAACGGCATCTCACTAACCCACTCTAAATAGGCCGCCAACAGTGTGGCTGTGCGAACGCTAATGTGATCAGGGTTTCCAGACTGTAATCTCAGCTAAATAAATTGAGCTGAGAGCATTGTCGGGCGAAGCCAGGCTACCTTGTGTGTGGAGTTACGGTAAATCATAAGGTCTCGCCAGCCGGCTTTAACATTGTGCTGCAGCCTGCACATTTATGTGTGCAATTACGGAAAATCATACACAGAGTTTTTAAATATAAGTATGAAACTACGGTAAATAATATGCAGGCAGTTTAAAAAAATAAAAATGGTCTCATATTAAATCTAATCATCGTAAATGTAGTCATAGTTTTTATTATCAGTGATCTATTTTCTTCTCGTTAACGTCTCGTTTTCTTCATGGTAAAAGGGTCGTTGACAAAACATTTTCGTCAACATTATTAAACATTGCTTTTATCAATTATAAGTTCGTAAATCACTGTGTATGCCTAATTTATTTATTTCTGTGACTAATCTTAAATGGACATAGCATAGGCCATCGTTGGAATTTGAATGTTGCGGTTGTAGACATATTTATTCAATGACGTATAACAATTTACATTATTGAACGTGGATAACCACAGGTGCCAAGTGCTCTCGCTCTACTCTGGAGTAGTGCTAAACGCATTACTGCATAATGATTGCATTAGAAGACACAATGAGGCGACCATCAAACCTATATGCATTATATTTTACATTTCCAAATAATATGATAACCAATAAAAGCCTGTTTCTAATAGTCTATAGATATAAATAAAAGTTAAGCTAAATGGGGCTTGACAATGTATTGTATAATGTCATCAAAGACCAACATCTGATGATTAAAGAAATAAACAGAACAAAATAATAATAATAAAAATAATAAACTAATAGATGTAAAAACTAGGCTGTGGCCTAAAGTTGTCCACCCGGTGCCATGTAATGTTACATTATTGTTACAGTTAGCGACAATTAGCTAACTTGATCCATTTAGAAAATTAGAATGTATTTTGCTGCAAAGTGACACATACACAATGTTGCCTTACCTTCATCCAATGTATTTATTTGCCTAATGATCAACCAATGCACCTGTCATTATGGTGCTCTGTCAACAATAATGTTTTTTCACCTGCCATAGTGCGCCAATTGCCTGTCATAACAGCCTGCCCCGCGGCCCGTTACTATTTATTAAGCCACTGACATTGGCTGACAATCTTTTTTCATCTTAGATCTTCTTTAAACCCCTAATCCAGAGAAAATAACCATCAAATTACTTCTTTATTTAACCTCATAAAAATTAAAATTCTGCACTTTTTAGTATTTTTGTCTTATTATTTTAGAGATTATACATTTCCATAGAGTGTGTATGGGTGTGGGAATTTATTCTCTACAAGAATGTGCAATAATAATAATAATAATAATAATACACTTTTACAGACTTGTATTCGGTATTTAAAGGATTAAAGGAATACAAAAATCTTTGTACTGTACTATACAAAGATTTTTGTATTTATTATTCTCATCCCATATCACCTCTGTTGTATCACTATATGGTTAGAGCTCTCTTCTCTGAAGGGATGGGAGTAAACCCAATTTTTCTGCGTTCCAGTTTCTGAGGGGTGGGTAATTGATATGCCAGATATCGTTTTTGGGTGGAGTACACTTTTAAGGGTATAGTAAATCATTATTGACAACGCTTGCAAAATTCTACAAAATATTACTTTGGTACGGAAAGATATATTCAGCTTTGCCGACATGGATTGTGCTAATGCTCTTTTAATCTAGCTACTGCACACAAAAAAAATACCTCCTTGCGGACTAATTTGGCAAATACATCTGATTATTATTCTAACAGATCGTAGATAGAGTGGCTGAGATCCTGAGGTGAAGTTTACTGACATTGAGAAAGGTACATTTGCTTGTTTCTTAGTATCTTAATCTCAAGGAGGAAGCAGGAAGACATCTGAAATGCTAATTAAGTTTGTCAGTGGCGTTATAAAGAGATCTTTATCTCATCAGAATATAATTATTTCCCAGGCAGGTGTGGTCTTGATCTGTTCAGCATTCTTGATCTGCATAATGGATTGATGTTGACTCTAACACCATGTCCTGACTGGCCCTGTCACTTCATGTAGGGTAGCATGTGTCTCTATCATAGGCGTAGATTTGGGGAGGATGGGGGGGAGGATGCAGGGGATAGGGGAAGGATGCAGTGATGCAGTAAATAATTCACCAGAATGCATGAAATTAAGTGTTTGATGCTCCCTAGATTTATTTTGAACCATCTGCCCCTACATTAAAATAAATCTACATCATGTTTGTGGGGATGGAGCATGGAGAGCATGAGCAGCTTCAATGCTCATCTATACACTGCTTAAGCACATTTTTGGTTTTAACATCCCTCTCCTCTTTAGTCTTTGTATGCAGATGCCAAATCTGGCCCTGTCCTCTAGAGCTCAACATCATTTGTGTGTGCACAGACACAGGACTATACCCAGTAGCTTGTTTGTGTTACTGAGTAGTCCTTAATCAACAGCCCAACCCGAATTATGGTCTGTAATTATGCCAGGGAGCATGCCAGCTTGGCACAAGGTGAGCCTAGCCTGTCTGCTCTAAACAGGAACCTCCTGAAACACACACACACTGGTAAATATACATAGAGACAATGCATAAATGCTGTCAGTGCACAGCATTGTTGGCAGAGAGGAACGCACAAGAGCTTTAGCAGATGGTGCAAGGCGTAAAACAAACAGCCATGCACTCCCACACGCACGCAATAACAGTGAGGTATAGTTGTGCAGAAGAATACAGGACAAGGTTACTTGCTGGCTGACGTGCTGCTCGTCTTGCAGGGCAGTATCTGTATAGTATAGGAAGGTGATTTTGGCCGTGAGGCAGCACACATGGCGTTAAGCGACAATGTGGGTTGTGGGTCCTCTCAACACAAAGGGTTGAGTCAACACACTTTTCATCGCTCCCCTTCATGCTGAATGTAGAAGGGATTGGGATAACCATGTAAGAAATTAATTCATAACAACAGACTTTATGAATCTGTTTTGAAATAAAGGTTAGGTCATTAGCTACACTAAAGTTAAAGTTAATCTCGGTTATTGTTTTCCCAGGCAAGTCTGATGTATTTGCTTTTTTGCAGTCACGTTAAAAACACATTTTAAATGGCTCAATTACTCGCTTCACAGCTTTCTCATCCTGTCCTCTTGTAAAATTACTGTAACAGACATGTCTTTTCCAAATATTGTTTTATATCAGACCTGGGAGGTTAGCAAGAGCCAGATGCTGATAGATGTAATGACATTAGATGGCAGAATATATACCCTGCCTGTTTCCCTGGTCCCATTAGCGCTGTCAGCCTGTAATAATGTGCAGGGTAGATTACGTTTGATTGGCTGACTCCTGGAGAAGTTGTGGCTGCTGGGTCAGCGAGACGCAGGGTTGAGGGCAGATGGAACCAGAGACTAATGGTCAGTGGAGACCGATAAGCTGTATTTAATAGTCACAGAGTACCTTCGCCCTCCTGTTCTTGTGAGGGGCTGGTGAACCAAGCAAACCTTGTCTGGATGGTGCTCTGGCTTTTGCTAGCCCCCTCGGCTGCTGGGCTCCAGAAGCCGCAGCAGCTCCAGCCAGCGTCCTCGGCTGCTGGGCCTCCACTCGAGGACTGGCTACTACCACTGGAGTCCCCTGTGACGTTTCCAGTATCGTCGTTGCTTCCAGTGTCGTCTACGATTCCAGTGTCGGCCATGCCTCCAGTGTCGGCTACGCCCCCTGTATCATCGCCTCCAGTGTCATCGTCTGCGCCCCCTGGATCATCGCTTCCTGTGTCGTCTTTCGTGCCTCCGCCTCCAGTGTCTCCACCCCCAGTGTCTTCACCCCCAGTGTCTCCACCTCCTGTGTCTCTGGCCCCGCAACTTGTTTTTCCCTTGAGGGCTTCCACCGCCGCCGCCACCCCCCCGACCTGCAGCCTCCTGTGGGATTTGGCCCTCGCCCTTTCCCTGAGGGCTTTCACCACCGCCGCAGGGCCCTGCTCGGCATCCTCACTCTTCCCATTAGGGCTCCCGCCTGACTGTCCTGCCCTCGGGTGCTCCCCATGGTCCTTCACGTTTGGTCCGTGGGGGCGTCTGGAAGCCGCCCTTTAGGGATGGGGGGGTGGGGGTACTGTAACTATCAGTGCCGTGTTCCGTGCCTCGTTGATTCATGTGTCCACCTTGTGTTTCAGGCCTGTTTCTCTGTCACTCCCTGCCCTGTCTTGTTAATTACACCTGTGTCTATGTAATCATGTTTGATGTGCTGCACCTGCTCCTCGTTGCTGTTATCCAATGGTCTGTCCTCCTGTCTTGTCTACTTGTGTATACAGCCCCAGTGTTTCCCCCAGTCCTGTGTCATTTTTTGCCAATGTATTGCATTGCGCCCCTTGTTCCTGCCTTTTTTGGGATAAACCTTGTTCTTGTTCATGACTACGTGTCTTGTGTTTGGGTGCTCACCTCTTGCAGCGTGACCAACACGTTAACGTGAGAAACTCCGCTTCTATGTACAGTTCTACAAGATAGAACAGTACAGACAAAGGGGAGAACAAAGAATAAATACACTAGGACATATTGGGACATGGGCAACAGGTGAGGCTGATCATTGGCAGGGGCTGAGAGCTGGGAGAAGGAACTGTGAGAGGAAAGCTACACAGACACACTATGGGAAGGCTGGATAGTGACACTTTATGGAGCAATCTTTCAGTACCCTGTCTCTGAGCCTAATCAGTTTATTTTAACAGGATTTACTCAAATAAACCTACTCCACTAAAATTTTGTAAATTACATGTTTACATTGCTATCCTATCACTGCATTAACCCGACTATGATTGACTTATTACTGTGCATGTAAACACGATCATATGCACAAAGGCATAACGGAAAGTCATGCTGCTATCCCCAATGGTTGAGTTTCAAGTTTACATGGTGAGCATCCAACAGACTGGAGGACCAGACTAATGGGCAACATTTACTTGCTTGAAATGGCTGATCTGATTAAGGTTTTTTATTTTGACTTTGTGCTTTGTCTGACGCCAGACCTGTGGCTTGTAATGGAGAATGAGTCAGAGCTGGAGAGTTTAGTGGAGGACAGAATATGATGAAGTAGCAGAGAGAGAGAGAGAGAGGGAGAGATTAGAAGAGTGGCGTAAGACACACAACCATCGACATGTGAAGTTCTGTTTTTTATTTACTGTTGCGCTGTAGGCCTCCGAGCAGTCTGCAATTTGTACCAGTTCATTTGAAAGAATGGAGAGCAACAGAGGTTTCTGGGGAGTGTGTGTCTGTGTGTGTGTGTGTGTCTGTGTAGGGGGGGGGGGGTAATGTCTCAACACAATGATAGACAGTTGAAGCATAATCCAACAATAGTGTTATGCTTTTTATTTATCCATAGCCCATACGTGAGTCCTAGGCTACAGTTTAAAGGGAAAATCTGAACATTTTCTAAATGTTAAAGAGTGCTATGCTGTGTTGTCCCAAAGCATGTGCCTTTTGTCTCTCTCACCCACGGCTCGCTTCTCAGCCTCCCTGAAACTGTTTTCTAACAAAGCAAGTCAGTTTGCAGTAACGAATTAGGGAGACTTTTGTGTTTTGGGGTTATTTACACGGTGGGAAAAAATGGTTTTCCCTTTTAACAAGTCCATTTCAATCAGTGAGCTGCTAATCGCACAGAAAGCTGTAGAAAGACTACTCAATACAGTCCATCCTTTTTTAGGCTAATGAGATTATTTAAGTATTAAAGTTGAGAATTCAGCAAACTACTGGGTTTTAAATGGTGACATCAGTGTGGTTAAACTCACTGGGTTTGAAAAACATGTAGCACAATCTGTGCCTGCCTCCCTAGTGGTTATTAAAGTGGGACGAATAGCCAAGCCACCCTGGTCGAACTCCAGTGCAGAAGGTCTATCACACAGCCCGTTTATTTTCAATTTAGACCATGGAAACTGTGCTGCAAACACATTAGAATTAGAATGTAAGTGTTGTTTATGGAAATCCTTGCAGAATTCCTTTGGCTGTGAAGATGTTCCTACATAAATCAGTATGATGTGTCTATATGTGTTGTATGTATGTCTAATACTGTGTAATGCCTTGAACCAAATACAGAAAGATTAAGTAAATCCATCTATTACGATTTTGCTAAATTCCATCAACACTGTTACATGAGGCAATGTGGGCAGTACTCACTGCCCTCCAAAACAGAGCTATCAAAACACAGACATAAATTAGAGTACGACTAACTTGTGTGTCTCACCATGCTCATTCGTCATTTTAATGACTGTAATGTAATGCACGGGGGGGGGCTTGGTTTAATGTGGACTAACACCGTGCACTGCTGGGGTCGTTAGGAACCACGGCTACCCAGAGGCCTGGTTCTGGCTTGGTCTCTCCCTAGAGGTAGAGAGGCTGTTGAGAGCTTGGCCCTGGACTGCTTTTCTTGTTTTATGATTATTTATTTTTCAGTAGGCTGGCACAATAAAGCCACAGTTGGTGAGAAAGCAGTGTTAACAACAGAAGTGTCAGTGTTGTTATCGGCACACGGGACAAATCCCTCGAAGAGGCATGGATGTGATGCGGCGTTGCGAGCTTCGCCAGTAGCACAGACCACCGGCATGTCTGCTCTCTGTCTCCATGCCCACAGCTGCTCCTCTGAGCTTGTTCACTTCCCCGAACCAAACAGTTCACAGCGCAGTGATGGGATTTGTTTTTTTCCTGGGTTGAGGATAAGATGGGGAAAATGGGCTGGTGGTTGGTGGGGGAGGTGGAGAAGAGGTGGTGGTGGGTAGAGAGACATTTTCCTTCAGCTCTGTTTCCCCCTCCAGCACCACAGCTGATTGCTACCACATTGGGGATGGTTTGTGTGCCCCTTGGACCACAGAGAGCAGTTGGGCCAAGGTTGAGTTTGGGTTGGCATTATATCTCCACCTGGCACGCGCCTGAGTCCCATCCCTCGGTCTTCGCTCTGCTTCATGGGGTTTCATTGATCTGCAGTCGAGTTCAGAGATGTCCCAAAAGCCAGTGGTTGCCACTCAAGCAGGATAGCTAATAACCTTTGGATGAAGTCATAAAGTAGCTATTATTACAGACATGATCTTACATACAATTGTCTTTATTTTTCCACTCCCACCCAATCCCCACCTAAGCCTCTCTGTTCATTTTCTCATCTCCCTGTTTTACTATCAAATCTTTATTAATGTGTTTGAATATTTTTCCAGGCTAATTTTCGAGTCTCTGTTCGATCATTTTTATATTTCACTGTGCCTTGTGTTTTTTGAGAGCAGCAACAATATATCCCTGTCTCCCCCAATTTCATACTGAAATTGGAAGCTGTAAAGTGTAGCGTATGAGAGCAGTTTTATAATGGAAGTAACTTTTAAAGCGCTCCTTAATTCCATAAACCAAACCAGACTTAACAACACCAGCCCTCTACCAATGCACCCTTAGCTTCACTTAGTCACTCTGTGGCATTTTTGTTCCTCTTTTTCAGACAACCTGCTATGCACACTATGCTACAGTAGCTTTGCACACTCAGGAGCAAGCCTTGAGTTGAGAAGGTTTTCCTCTATGCCTGTGGTTCTCCTTTTTTGGGCCAGCGCCCCCTTATTCATTATCCAGGTCCCTTACTGCTCCCCATCAAATAAGATGTTGTCCAATTGCCCTGGAAATGTATGATGATGTGATTAGAATTATTAACTTAATAAACACAGTAGAATGTGTGCGTTGGTTGGAGTAGGTACGAAGCCATAACTAAGGTATTCCATTGAATACTGATGGAATTTTTCTGTGCCATTTTTTTCTGATATGCTTGTTAGTGTTGCAAAAGTATAAATTGTAAATTAAAAATCATGCAAAAGGAATCCTATTACAAATGTACCACTTTAGTTCGGGAGTAAAATTTTTGCGGTCTATTTTTTACTTGGATGGTTTACGATGCTCGTTTTTATCTCATATTATATCCACACCTCCATTTTCTCATTGTCTCCTTTTATTTGAGAAAAAACACTGCAATGTAAAAGAGCTTGGTTGCACTTCTATAGTTCTATGGGTCGCACTTGATTATTAAAAACCCCAACTCCAATTAATTGACCGAAGCTGGAAGATACTATTAACTAATCGCGCTCTGTAAACCGCTTGGTTTTCACAGGGAACCTCTCCCTCTTTTGGATTTTGGATCAGTCTAGTAAAATACTTACACTGAATTCAAGCCGTGCTCAATGTGAAAACAGCAGATTAAACTAATTAAACCAATCTTTCTTAGTTTTTTTGTATGGTGGCCATAGTAGTCCATAACTTGGCCAGCTGTTTAAGAAATCTCCCGATTCTCCAAAAACAAACGCCCCCCTTTCCAAAATATTGCTTCCAGGTGCACGTTAACGAACACTGCTCTATGCTGTACATGTATAACATTCAAATTACAGTACATTACACTGAATGCCTCAAATGAGCGAAACCTAGCCTAAATCCTGGATTATCTCATGACCACCATGCTCACCTCCCTGCTAAAACATCCAGCATTGCTGGTCACCAGCATAAGGTATGTTTTGCATGCTGAAACCAGCATAGAATGCTGGTTTGCTGGTATCCCCATGCTGTTTACTGGTGTACCAAAATCCCTAGACCAGCACTACCTCAGCACTAACCAGAATGAACCAGCCTGAACCAGCACTACCCTAGCACTAACCAGTATGAACCATCCTGGACCATGGAATTCATGCTGGTTAATGCTGGATTCTTTAGCAGGGCTATCATCAAATGTGTTTTAACATGGCATGAAGGCTTTGAGGGACAGAAAGGCCTGCCACTCTGAGGAGTGGTACTTGTGGACAGATCTATACCATGCTCTTTTTTTGACATTTATGAGTAGGTTTATTGCCTCAACAATCAGGGAACATTGTTAGCACCTAATTAGCACTGTTAAATACACTTGGACCTGCTTTCTTTTCACTGCTTCCAGACTTCCCTCAAAAAAGGGAACTTCATTACCACTCCACTGCAAAATACTTAATCTTTGTCCACAGATATAGAATCATGATCCATATGTATATTGGTGCTGCCAAATCTAATGTCCAACAGATTGAATGTCCTCTATTCTTTTGATTAATCTTTTTATTTGTGCTTCTTTTCTATGTGCAAAATGGCTGCAGCATAGATATTTTTGACATGAGAACACACTTGTCAAAGAGACCACATTTTTAGCCACTTCCATCACCGTTGATATTAAACACAATAGGGGTGATGAGAGTATTGATGCGATCAATGGGTGGAATTTATTCAAACCCGCTTTGCCGAAACTTACGTAATACATGCTGCTTGTTTAAAGAGATGCGTTTAAACTTTTCATCACAAGATTCATCATATAGTAAATACAGCCAACATTTGATTGCCGTTACTTTGATATGACAGCATAAACATGGTGGTCTTATACACTATAGACTTCTTGTGGCTACATACAGTATCATAGCTGCTCACAATGTGCCTGGCACTTATTTCAACTCAAAAAGGGGCATGTTGGGGTCTGTGTACTATATTATCTTTAGCAGAAACATATGTTCTCAATAAGAGCGATACATGAGATCTATCGTGATCTATCGGGATCTGGTTAGATATTTATCTAAGCATAATTTCTTTGTGGTGCCTACCCCACCCCCCTACCCCTCCTCCCCGTGCAATGCATATTTGTATTATAATTGTTACAAATAACAAAATTGGAGCTAAAAAATAACAGTACAGTAGGTTATATAATACACTATATAACTAATGCTGCATTCACATGGTACACAGCATACGGCAAACTGGACAATTCTGAATGTTTCGCGTCACTGCAGCATAACTAAAAGGATGAAAATCCCCACACACATACATGTGAAACTACAATCTTGATCAGATGATGAATTATACTACTTTGCAAAGATAGCATACATTAAATTATATACATTTTAGAGTAATGTATACTACTAAGTACTTAAAAGTGACCAATCTGTCAATTATGTTGCTACTGTCAGTGTTTCCCACAGAATTTTGTGAAACTATGGGGGGCTGGACCTTGGATCCTGTAGGGGGGTCTGGGGGCATGATTATAAAGATAAATGCATCAATTTAGTGCACTTTGAGAGGCTAAATCTATGAACAAGTGTGTGGCAAAGCTGGACTCTGCTGACGAATGCAGAAAAATATGGGGGCAATTCTATTTAGGCCAACATCATTTTTAATTAACCTTTTGTATTTTGGGTTTCATTTATTGTTTTTATTGTAGGATGTATTAATCTCTATATGGTGGTGCATATTGTTATTGGCTTGGTCAAGCTCTGTGGTTTGGTTTTAATCATAAGTAACAGAGGAGACATGATTACAGTGTGTGATATATCATTTTTGACTTTTCATATATAATATAGCTTATGTAATAGGTTTGCCCAAAATTGTGATATAGTCACAATACTGTATATATTTCCACTTAAATAATGTTAGAAATTATACATTCGAAGAATGTCTCCTTAATGTGATATGAAGAACAACCTGTACAACTAGACAGCCTATATGAATGTATAGGAAAATAATTAAGAACATAACTTCCTATTTATATCAATAACAAAAATAAACTAATCAAGCCTTATGTGCACATACAAATTGTAGTTATAAATTTGGCTAATTTCAAAGCACTTTTTTTATATACAGAAATAGCCGATGCATCAGTGTGACGTATGCTTGGAACAGCGCTGGTCCGTGTCTGTGTTGTGCCAGGCCAGGCATTTGGTAGTATGCCAAGGCCTTTAGAATACAGTAGCAAACACTGGGCCTCCAGTGTCACCAAAACAACTCAAAAGTTGCCCATTATTATTATTATAGTAGTATTATAGTGATCGGGACCAATAGTGATCAGAACCGGTGCGCTAAAGTTTAACGATTGCCTATAGGCATAGGCTACTATAGTAATGCTAACCTCACATATACACATGCACGCAAAATGCCCTGGTCTACATATTTGCCTGACTTGTACTACTAACAGTAATAGTTTATCAAAACGCTGGATCTTTAGGCCTACTGTGCACTAGGATTCCACAAACACGCAAACCAACCTTGCATGTTGCCTTTAAATGTGACATGCAACCATCTCGCCAAACAGATCAAGCATAAATATATCAATAGAAAAATTGCTTGTAGTCCTTACCCTCTAGCTCACCTGATTAAAAACCAGCAGCAGCACCTTCAAATCAATTCTATATTTGACTGGTAATCAATCCTCCTCACATACAAGGCCCTTCACAACCTGGCTCTCTCCTACCTCTCTGACCTTCTCCTGGCATATACTCGATTTCAGCTCCTAACAATCACAAAAGCCACAAATTTGAGAATAAAATATTATTTTGCACATTATGTTTTGCTTACGGATGGTCATTCAAAGTGTAACTGCATCCTAAAATGTGTTTTCTGAGCTGTAAACGAAGTAAAAGTGATCTGTGATTAGACACATTAATGCTGGTGTTCAGTGGCGCAGGAGATATTTTTTAGGTGGGGGGGGAGAAAAGTGTGACGAAAAATGTCTCAAATTTTAAACTTGTACATGCTTTTAGTTATTAAAACCAAATAAAACACAGGCGCAAAATCTGTCCTATCCAGGACTTGAACCCCTCTCCCGCATGAAGGAGAAACACTTTACAAAGTCACCACCAGAAAATTACTAAAAATAGCCCATCGAATCTGTTGAAGTATTTGAGAGTAAGATTTACGTAATTTATGGTGGCAGCGCAATTGTCTTGACATCGTTACACATGGTTATGACATAGACTAGACTACTACACTGGTCA
>JAODUH010052998.1:0-18666 GCA_027564835.1 Typhlichthys subterraneus
TGTCATCCACAGCAACAGTGTGAGCAGTGGTGACGCCTTGACCAGCCCTCTGCTGGCTACTGAACAAAACCTAAAAAAAACATTATAAACATACAATAGTGATTCCATAATATTCATACACGAAAATACATGCGCGCACACATGTAAATGCAATAAGTGTGCAAAGACTTCTGAGCACACACACACAAACCTTGTACGGCCGTGCGTATAAGCGCCCCAGGGGCAGATACACTGGCGTCCACATTGCGAGACTGTAATGACTGCGAGACCACAGGATTTCTTCACTGCCTCCATCTTGCTGCATCAGCAGTCTGAGTGACCCAGCACCTTCCCCACTCATGTGGAAGTGAAAGCTGAGGGAAGAGGGAAGGATGTTTGCAGAGAGTTGGCTACAGTAGATAACAGGGAGGATCTTACAGTAAGCTAACAGCAACTGATTGTTGTCTAACTAGTAAAAATAGACAAGATGTCCTGGGGACAGGATGGTCTAGTGGTCTGGGTGTTGGGCTTCCAGCTGGAATGTTGTGGGTTCAAACCCTGGTGTTGACCTACCTGTAAGCGTCCTTGAGCAAGATGCCTAACCCCCTACACCCTAATTGCTCCCGGTGGTTGGTTGCACCTTGCATGGCAGCAATCATCAATGGTGTATGAATGTGTGGGTGAATGTCAGGCAAAAATACTCTAAAGCGCTTTGGATAAATGCGCCGATTTATATAAAAAAAAGTTGTATTACTATGATTTATGTATATGTACATATTTTAAACAACACTATATGTTTTTCATATGCCAGTTACGTCTATGGTTTGTGTCATTAGTATAGCCGAAGTCACTTCCGCGTTATGGGACCTTAGTTTTGAAAAAATATGTAGTCTTATCAGGGCCGGCCCGACGCATAAGCCAACTAAGTGACTGCTTAGGGCACCGTGGCCACTAGGCGGCACCCTATATTTAAAAAAACCCATAATGAATAAGTTGGACGATGAATAGATTGATGGATTATGTCAATGGCCGGTAATCATTCAAAAACGTAGTAGGCCTATTGTTATTGGCCTGGCTAGCATTGTAGCATGGTTTAATAAATTCGTGCTGCCTCTGTCAGAGCTGGTAGCTTATCACTCACATTCACCTTTAAAAAAGCAATGCCACAAAAACGGACTATGAGGCAGATACATTTAAAAAGAAAATGACATCAAATAACTAGTAAGGCATGGTTGCATGACAAATTACAGTATTTGTTTACTGATTGTCACATACATACTAATTGATGTTATAACTTAATATTTACAGGTAATCATGCTCAAGAAGTGCTTGATCACTGCACCCTGGTGGAGAGAATGCTGCTGCCAGTTTGTTCCGTGTGTTTTCTCCTGGCAAACAGGCAGTTAGTTTTCATTTAGTTAAGATAGTGTCGCATTAACTGCTGAAGGTGTTGCATTGACAAGTGTCGTGACGCATGCACAAAAGTGATTGTCCAATAAAAAGTGATCACCGTATGAAGGTGTATTTTATGGTTATATTCACACATTTTAAACTGGTAAAAATGTTTTCCAAGCATAGTTACAGTTGTTAACGTAGTATTGGACCATACAATGGAGGTACTTAGCAAAGTGTAAATTATATAGACCTATGTACAGTATGTTAAATTGCTTAAAGGTAGGCTACTTGTCACAGACAATATTAAAATGATTATAATTAATACAGGCCGTCATGGGCCCCTCTCTGAGTCAGGGCCCGTGCGGTAATCCGTCCATGACTGGCCTATTCTGCCCCCCACCCAACCACGACATGTACGATATAGATTATTAATATGTGATTATAATAGAGTATTGCTTACAGAATCTGGCAGTATTCAGAAGGTGGTGGGAGGGTTGGACTCTGTAGGCGGGCCTCAGCCTGCATGCTGCTGTGATTCACTGTCATGTAGTGGCCTAGGGATAAACAAGGACAGCACAGTTCCTATTAGACACTACCTAATGCCCATTTATGCTTCCGCGTCGACCTTTACGTCTAGCTACGGCGTAGCTTCAGCGTATTATTTACTCTGCGTTGGCCGCGCGGACCTGTGCACGTTGGCTGCGCATGTGATGTAAATGTTTACATCGTGGGTAAACGTTTTGAAATAAGCGTATATAAGTATTTCTTTCAAGAGATTCTCTCAGTTAAACAAACATCTGCCATAGACAACAATATGCCGAGACACAAAATAGTATTTATAGTATAAGACCGCTTTTCGCTGCACGTACAACAAGGTAATCCAAGGAAAATCCCTGTCTTGTCATGAGCAGGTGTAGGCTAGTCTTTGCTAATAATGCTCAAGCAAGACATATAAAAATTATTCTTTCCGGAAAATCTAATAATTATACCAGGAGTGTTAAGGACAGTCTGTGCATGAATGGCTATTGCGTTGTAATAAACATTCCCAATTCCAAAGCACTACTTGGACATCACTTCCAAGGCATATGGGCTTGTATCCGCCAGACTGCTGCGTTGAATCGACAGATGGATGGAAGGGTAGTTACATGTTTGGAAAGGCGCACGTCCGCCTATGCCATAGGCTGACGGGGCGGTTATGCCCTATCCGTAGGTGATGCCATAGCTTTGACACAGTAGCATACATGGGCCTTTAGTAGGAACTGTCTCTGTGGTTTGTGTAACTCTGTTCTGCGTCAGCGCGGTCACCTCTGACTGTGGTGTGGTCAGCGGGTGGCACAGTGCTATTACTGGCTCTCTGCCTCTGCCAGGAACCTTCACTGGTGTCAAGCCACTGGCACTGACCGCTCTCAAACGTACATGGACCTAGAAGACAGAAATGTTCATATGAGGTGGAATTGATGCAGGGTAGAAGTACTGAGCAGTTAGTGACGTACATACAGTGTTGATAGTTTACACAATGGCCCTCATTTATCAAACGTGCGTACGACAGAAATCGGTGCGTACAATCATTTCCATTCAAAGTTTGGCATTAATCAACTTGGACATGAGCGGTGGCAACGATCAAATCTCACGTCAAGTCTCAATTCGTGTAGGCAAGTTTTCGAGTCAACATACTTGCGGTACAGCATAGTAGATCTGTCAATTATTTTAATGGCTTAGTAAGTGGTCTACTTTTATACATGGCCCTACACATTATTGTTGACGCGGCATCTAAACATATTATTGTGCTGTGTCTCTATCAGCCAAGGGGTCCCTGGCCCGAAAAACGTTGAAGACCTCTGTTCTATATAAGCCAGTCTCATATCATCTGAGGGAACTGTAGCTTATGGTCTACTACTATGCATGCCAGAGAAAGGTATATTGACAAGTTTATGCACATACACTGCAGGTTAACATGGTATTTATTTGATAATCAGATGCAGACAGAATCTAGTTGATAATATGGCCAGAGAGGCGCATCCCTACGCGTTCAGCGCAGCCCCAACATGGGGCTCTGCTATAAGGAGTCACAACCTCATTCATTGCTTCTAAAATGTAAAGTGTCAACAGCCTATGGGACACATAAAATTAATGTTTAACGTCAAGCATAATTTTTATGTGATGCACTTTTCATGTTCTCTCTTTTTAAAAGGCTGAACAGCAAGATGTCTCATCTGATGAAATATCATTAAAATTAACGAATAAATTAACTCCCCAACCCCAACTGTTTAATAGGTTATTTAAGATAAAAAATCCATGTTACATTTAAGCTACCATTACCTGGCGAGGTCATGGTGCCTACGTTTAGCTGTTTCTCATTATAATCTCTCTGCATTTATATTAACAAAATAATATTGTAGTGTGAAGTGTGATTTCCTCCAGGAAACGGTACGATTTCTGGGCTATCAGCTCTATGCTGCTGGTGTTGCCACAGACCATAGCAAGGTTGCTGCTATAAGTGAGTGGAAGGTCTCAAACGGAGCTTCGGTCATTTTTAGGATTCTGCAGGTACTATCGGAAGTTCATTCAAGGTTTCTCGCAGATAGCTGGACCTTTACATGACTTAGTATCTCAGTGCCTCCACAAGGGAACATCTACTAACATCAGCAGGATGCTTAGCGCTGAATGGACGACCGAATGTCAAAATGCTTTGGAACAGCTCAAAGACTAGTTTACCACTGCACCTATATTAGATTTAGCAGACGTCACATGTCCGTTTATAGTTGAAACAGATGGGAGTCAAAGCAGGCTAGGTACAGTGTTGTACCAACAACAAGGAGAGTTATCGCGTATGCCAGCCGCAGACTACGGAAAGATTAGAAAAATCTGATAACAGTAGCATGAAATTGGAGCTACTCGCTCTAAAACGGGCGATAAGATAACTAACACATTAAGGGGTTATGTCTTTGGGTCTAAATGTGTACGTTTTTACTGACAACAGCCCCCTATGTCATCTGAAAGCTGCAAAGTTTGGGGCAATAGAACTGCAGTGGGCAGCACAGCTGTCTGTCTTTGATTATGAGGTAGAATATCGCTCTGGACATAGCAATGCAGCACGGGAGGTGGAGGCATGGTAGTACTCATGATGATAATCCTGATTAAATACTCTAATAGGATATTGATTTCTTGCAGTTGTTGGTGTATGACCTGCCCAACTATGGTTTGGATAAAATGCTATAAATGTAAAATATTACAAATCTCCATGTCGTAAACTCTATGGATGTGGCCTCTAATATTTAGGAGCGTGGTCTTTATTGTATATACTGTAATGACTGTTTTCCACCACAACATTAACAACATCCAATCATTCTTACTCTTATTTGGCGAGATACGAACGGATTCATACTGTAAATCACATGTGAACACTGTTGTATAAGCTCTGGGCTCGGCTCTGTATGTGCTGGTTTCTGCATTAGATTGATAAATAAGAGCCAGTGTGGTAACTGTCCCTATAGCCTCTTATCTCACCACAAACACCCTCGTCCTCCCCTAGGGGGCAGTCTAGTAAATAGTCACACCGTGAACTAGACGGGATGCATTTAATGGCCTCAGACTCCCAACAGAAATATTCACCCTCCTCCTACAAGACAGAAAGTAAGATATGAAAGAGAACATTATATATAATTGAATTGATTTATTTATCCTTGAACTACAAATGTATGTGCAGTTCACAATAACTTATTTATTTTCTGAGAGCTTCACTATATGGCCAAAGGTATGTGGAGACCCCACCTAATTATTAAGCTTAGGTGTGTCAACCACACCCATTGCCACAAAATATGCAGGAAGTATGCAGATCTTTCATTTAGTTTGTTTTTGCTATTTTCCTCTTCTTTGATATGTCTTCAATTCAACATTATAATGATTAAATGTTAATTAACCAAAATTCCTTACAGCTTTAACTTACCTTACAGGGATTGGTTGGTGGCATGGCTGTAGTAATTGCATCAGAAGAAGTGGGCGGGAGAGAGGTAGTAGATCTATGAGGCAGTTGGCTGTTGTTTGGGTCAAGGATACAGTTCATGGAGAAAGAAATGTCATCCAGGGCAACCAAGCCTCTTGGACCATCCTCATACTCATAGCGTAAGACAATCTATGGATCAGACATACTTGAGAGTAATTTATCGGGTTGAAAAAATTAAAACATCATGCCTTAGTGTGTGTCTGCCTGTGTTTACTCAAATCATGGTTTGTAGCAATTACATTTAAAATTTCAGAAAGTGTTTGAATGAAACACCTGTTAATTTACATGTTTTGTTAACTAGGACCTGTGACTACAAATATATCAATTTGAAATGAATGTATATCTAAATATCTAAAACATGCTTTGCTCCATATCTCGACAAACCAGGGAATGATACATCATTTTTATTTTATTGTATTTTTGTATTTATTATATTTGTTTATTTAATAAAATATAAATTTGGCTGCACAATAATTTAGGAGACAGATTGGTTCATTAGAGTCCCTTTTCATATTTTTAACAAGATATTTTAGTTTATTCATGAAGGCTTCCACTAGTGGTATGTTTCATTTAACAAGCTGTCTGACCTTGCTATTGATTGAGCAGGAGAAGGTGACCTCTGCCCTCTGCCAGCTGTAGCTGTGTGACTGGTTCCTGAGCCATAGC
The DNA here is from genome assembly GCA_027564835.1 of Typhlichthys subterraneus. Lineage (NCBI taxonomy): Eukaryota > Metazoa > Chordata > Actinopteri > Percopsiformes > Amblyopsidae > Typhlichthys > Typhlichthys subterraneus. The sequence continues at coordinate 6,044 of JAODUH010052998.1, forward strand.
AATGTGTCCTCATTCCCAGCCTGTTCCCTCCTGGAATGAACAGCCAGTCTGGCTGCATCATGCAGGCTGTAATAATAGAACCTCACCTATGTGCATACAGCAAGTATATACTGTTATACTGTACCATGTTCTGTATGTACTGTATACATGGATGATTTAATAGGCTACACAAGTTTATTAGTGTAATCAAACATACAGTAAATGTGTTTATCAAACATACACCTCTGGAGCTTTGGAGACCACTGCAGCAATTTTACTATACTTATTTGTTTGTTTACATGTATGTGTTTTTGTTTTAAATTTTATATTTATATCATCTTTTTAATTTTAATTTTTTTGTATATTTACAGTATGTATACAATTATATATAACATGCAGTGGTCTCTTTGTTTTTTCCAGAGCTATAGAATGATAAATAAAGTAATATTAACTAATTATTAGTTAATGTGTCAACTGAAATGTTTATTGTGCACAATTTACTCCCTTTGTTGACTAACAGAAAACATTCTGTACATACAAGTAGTCTACTATGAGATTTCTTCATCACATAAATTATAAAAATCCAAATCCAATTTCTATATGTAGTGTATACTTTTTGCCTTCACATTCCATAAGATGGCAGGTTTAAGAGGCATCTTAGCAGAAGTCCTAACTCCACTGTGTTGATTCAAAACAGAAAGTACACTGCACATTTGCACAAAGTACATGCACACACATGGACACGCCAAATTTGAGTGAATTAGGGGGAGCCATACTACAATATTAGCACTATTCCCCCAGTGGGCAATGCAGAGTTGATCAACATACACTGTATACTTACAGTACAATTAGTGCTTGGTAGCAAGGTGCTAGAGAGGATCTCTGAGGTCGGTTCAGTTTGATGAGGTACAATGTAGTGACCTAGAGAATAGCAGAACAAATATTTGCATGTGAAGTAATGACCAGCCACGATATGATCTTACCGTCTCTTTGCCTCTGGATATGAATATGTCTGTGATTTTTTAATGGAAAATAATTCACTGAATTTAGAATGTACTGGAAGACGAAGTATCACCAATTCCAGATTGAGTGTCAAGCAAGACATCTGCTCGTACCTGCAGCAGTGTTCTGTGAATGATCTCTAGGGGGCCCAGATTGTGGCCACGCATTGGTCCCATTCTGACGTATCCACTGAGCCACTGGGCTGCTCACCTCAATCCCAGCCCAAGAGCACAGGCCTTGTTCAAAAGCACAGCGATCCACAACCCCTAGCAGCTCTACACAGCAGGGAGGCAACAGGAGGGAAGGAAATACTATAGCAGAATATGACAGAATATAAAAAAGGACCAGTGACCACCATATGCCCTGTAAGTGACACAATACACAGTATGGGCCTATTTCACAATGACTCAGAAGTGTCACCGTAAACCTTCATGTGTCATAGCCTGAAAATAGGGAAAGTCACTGTAAGAAATGCCCACAAACATTATTGCTACCATTACACTTTCTTGAACATAGTAATACTTGAATACATGCACATATTCATACTATGAATATAAACACATTACATGTACAGGACTGTGTGTTATAAAACTACATACTTCAAAACTTACCACAGTTGGTCTCATCGGATTCATCCCCGCAATCATCGCTGAAGTCACACACTTGGCCGGGCCCCACACACACAGAGTTGTTGCAGGTAAACATGGACAATGGACACAAAGGCTGCGGCTCTGTAAAATACACAAATAAAGTATAAAAATACTACAGCATATGTTCCAGTTCCAGTGACATCATTCTAGATTAAAATCATCTGGGCTGAGTCATGAGTCAGGGCTGTGTAGACCAGATTAGTTTTTCAGCACACACACAGAACAGTAAGCTGGTGGAATGCGAGAAGATATTAGGTTTTTAGATTTAGCCTACCGGGCAGCGTGCAGTTAGAGAAGTCTATGTCATCAATGGCAATATGTCCCAGTTGGCTTGAGCTCCAGGAGGCTTCAAACAGCACTGTGAATTCCTGAGGTGTCCGGCCAACCACGACTTCACCATGATGCCAAGAGTCACCCATGTTTCCCTCCAGCCACCACAGAACAGTGCCTGTGGAGCCGTCCCTGAGCATCACCTTCAAGGAGCCTGTGCCTACAACAGAGGAGAATGTTCTAGTGAATATGTACACCTAAGCCCAACAAGCTAAACAGACGCATACAAACGAATGCATGTCAGCACACACACATACACACACACCTTGGCCATACATATGGTAGTAGAAGTGCAGTGTGCAGGCAGCACTGGCCTGTTTCATTGTAGGACTCTGCAAGCCAGACATGCTGTCTTTGCGATGTCCATGGCCAGCCTCTGCTAGCATGTACCAGCCTACATCACAGCAGAAGAACCAGCATGCAACACACAGTACGTAATACTCTGTATTCCATATATTATATAACTTATATATCGTTATATTGGAATTTTTCAAGAGATATAAAATTAGACAATATCGTTTATATCGTTATAGTTATATTATGCATTTATTCATGACTTTTTCGATTTGTTGGTCTCTCCCTCCATGCCTGCACTTAGTGCGTTCAGAGTGTCAAAGGGGCGGAGACACCAGAGAAAGCTCACATGCCAATTAATGTTGCTAAAAATAAAAAATGTCACATTTCCTGTTTTTTTCTATATGCCTGAAGATTTAGCCAACTTTATAGAAAATACCAATATATATCGTGTATCGGTATTCAACCTAAATATATCGGGATATTATTTTTGGTCCATACCGCCCAGCCCTACTCTGTATTGCTTGACATGTAGCATGTGAAACGCTGCAGGGAGACCTTCACCATGCTATCAGTGTGTGCTTGATGCAGTATATGATGCTGTAGGCAGCAGGGCACTGATAAGCATTGCCCAATAGACATGTTCATGATACTGTAGCACTTCTAGGTCACTGTGACAAAGGCACCTGCACCATGCATGACAGGCTTCAATGCTGTAGAATGGCCTTACCTAGCTCAGTGCCGAGTGTGTGGTCCACTGTGGGCCCACCAGAGGCACTGTTGTCTCTCTGCCATTTAATCTGGCTAATGCTGACATCTTCCCAGTCACATGCGTTGTTCTCAAATGAACATCCCACAAATGTTCCATTGACTATAAGACACAAAGAGACAAGCAGGTTTACACCTGAACACAAAGAGAAGACGAGTTCCCTTTCCTGTTGTAAATGTGACTAAACTGTGATTTATTATACCTGAGCAAAGACCAGGTGCAAGAGTGATGTCATCGATAGCCATAAACCCAATGTTTTTGGATTCTGCCTCTATCAGCACCTTTAAAAGCAGGAATTATGTTTTTGTTGTACGTAATTGCGATTATAATCCTGATTAGGCGTCTAATCACTTCAGTTACGTTATTCTATAATCTCGTAATTTTGAACCACAGCATCGCAGTTCATTTTGTCATACCTGGAAAGGTTTTGTCCTGTTGACAGATTCAGAGAAAAGATTCCAGCCTGATCCACCAGTATTGGTCTGTAATATTAGTTGTTCCTTTGCAGGTCCTGAACGTATATACACTCTAAGTGTTCCTGAATCACTGTATGTATCAACAATATAATAATTACATTATTATTACATTTCTGAATAGAATTGTGGGACACGAGGGTTTTCTTATTTTCAATGTTAAAATCAGACTGCAATCATAACGGAATTAAAAGCAGAACCTTTGTTCTTATGTATAAAATGCAAGACATGTTCATCATTCTACAGATACACTGAACTTTGACTTATTAGTGGTACAGCTTGCAATAGGTCACTCACATTAGGTTTGAGCTTACTTTCTGGGAAATCTAGTGAGAAGAGGTAGTTCATGCATAATGCTGTCTGTGGGTGAATCACATATCCTATCTATGCACCTATGCATCTTAGCACATTGCTGCTACAGTAACTTCTCATGCACAAACAATGTATAGTTTAGTAATAAAATAAGAATTTAAATACCTTTAATGAAAGCCACATTACCTATTTCTTTTCACTGTACATAACATATTTTTAGGGGTGACCCCAAATAGTTAGTAACCTGATTCTACTGCCAATCTCAGTCAGGGACACACAGAATATTTTTTTATAGCAACAGCTATGAAAAGCTATGAAAATAATAATAATATACCGTATTATTCTATATAATAATTTTTCTAATTGTGTGTGTGTGTATTTTATTTCCCTATTCCACCAATGTCTTGCCACCATTTGCCAGCTACCCCTATTATCTACTGTATTGTATTGTATATAAACCACCCAGATAATCGTAGGTGAGGTCCCAACCTGCCATCCATGTGATACCAGAAGCTGAAACAGGAAACTGAAATGTCCTGTGGTTGTACTCGTATCCATTCTGACACCACCCGAGCCACACTGCTCTTGTTCTGGTATTGGGAGAAGCTCAACAAAAAATGACCTAAAAGACAATGGGAGAGAGAAGTTAAAACTTTAGGACCATGTTTAGTTTACCTTTTTAGTGCTGAGAGAGCCTATTTTCAATACAAACCCTATAGTTCAGTGCTACCAATGTTGTTGTTTTTTGTGTAGCCTGTAACAAGAGCTGGAGTGAAGGGTTTTTTGTGGACACAGGCCTTAAGTATAGTACTGCAGTGTTTTAAAAGGCATAGACCTGGGTATAAGTGTCCTTGAGCAAGGCTATTAAATGTATAGTTATTTATTCTTGAGAATGATCTTGTTGATACGGCATTTGAACTAGATTAAAACATGCCATGTTGTTGTGTGCGGTCTGCACTGCTTTGTTTTACAGTATGTCCCTATTTACAAAGCCAGGGCTGTGTACCAGATTATTGTTTTAGCATGCATAGAGAATGGTAAACTATCAGACCGCAAGGAGATTTTTGGTGAATTTGACAGTGTATTAACATTAACATGTGGAATGGAGGTAGTTTAAAGACGCCATATCGTCCAAAATCATTAATGTTGGGTTCTTAAAATATTCTAATGATTGGCTCAATCCCACTGGCAATGGGAGATACAGAGATGATCTAGAAATCATGTCACAGCTGGGGACACATCTTACATATTACAGACAGATTTCAAAACGATACAGTCCTTTTAAGTCCATTCAGACATCTAGAAAATATTCTATTTTAGGATCAAGGACCTGAGTCCATGTGCTTCGGTAGAGGTTTTATGAGGCTGAGAGCAGCAAAGCTGACTTCATAGATCAAATGAAAGGTTGGGCAAGTGATGCTTTAGATATATTGTTGATAATTCAACTAAAACAAAAACACCTCTCCCTCAGAAGATATTATAAGAAAAGACAATGATAGCCTTGTGACTGCTATAAGTACAACACTAGTAGTAAATGAGTAAAATAATAGTGCTCAAATGTTTCCCCAGGCAAACGCTACACGCTGATCTCAATGTTTGTTTATCTATTAATTAAATGATGACTCCTGTAGATTCATTCATTTACAGTAGGTTTACATTGTATGTTCACATTTATGCTCTCTGTGGTTTGGACCTTACCCCCAGGAGTCTGAGTGGTGTGGTCATTAGGCAAGCCTTGGAAATGTCCATCCGCTTGTACCCAGTCATGTCCATGGGTTTTGAAGACGTTGACCCAGTTACACTGTCCTGACTCAAAGTCACAGCTGACAGTCGGATCACAAGCTCCGGCCCTGATAGACACATCATCTAGGCCGACTGACACCAGGGTGGCGCCTGGGTGGTGGTTGACTTTGAAAATGACCTGATGAAGGCACATGTATTTTCATGTCAAATATCACTTGAGACAGATAGCTGAACCGTTTCATTAGTTGACCTGTGATGGGATGACAACTTACACGGAACATGTATGGTGAAGTCACAGTTAGCTCTGCCACCTCCCAGCCTGCAGAGGTAGCTCCAGAGCGCTGCCAGAGGGCTTGACTCAGTTCGCGACCCCACAAGGTGTGGACAGATAAATCATCAAGGGGCCCTCCTGCCCACCAGTACCTGTATGTACAGTACACACAGTACACACACACACAACCCAGAGCTAGCATCGCGAGACTTAGCCGAGAGAAGTCTAGAGAGCTTAAATATTGTTGTAAACCTAGTGTGTTGCCAATCAGCGTCATACTGTTAGCTACTGTACGGGCGTGGTTCAAAAACATGAGATGGTTTTATTTTAATTTATTAGAAGAGCAAAGGCTTGTCTCAGTGGAAAACATATTTTCACTCTGGTGTGTCAGGTTAACCCAGAACTACACACATTGAGCAAATAGTGTTACCAGAAGTGTATACACATCGCAGCTGTTTCAGTGAGCATTGGTGTGAACAGCTGAGCGACTTCAAGGGCTTCAGGATTATGCACAAACACAGTCAGGTAGAAACCTACAGGAATGATAGAGAATAGAGAGAATAGAGAGAACAACTGTAGCCTACTACACAGCATGTAGTATGTATGGATTGGTTTTTACAATGTTAATCAAAACATTACTTCAGCTGAGCTTTAATGAGCCTTTGCCCACAATTATCACCGGGTCGCCAAACCTCCATCCAGTAAATACATTTTTACCATGTTTGGTTCCATAGGTGTGGTCCAAACCATCTCCTCTACTGCGAATCCAATGGCTCAAATGACTCACATCATTCTCAAAGCCACACCAGTCCAAATCAAAGCCGCAAACAACTGAAAAGTGGGGTAAAGAGATATAATAATAATAATAATAATAATAATATGTATACATGTATAATCTCCTTCACAGCTTTGGTGGAAATGTCCTGTGTTTCAGGAGGAAGGACAGCAACTTACTTTGACTGCTGCAGCCTCCTTCTTTCACTTTGATATCGTCAATAGCAACAAACCCTCTGGTGCTAGTGTCTCTACGCCCTATGAACTTGAGCTATGAACAAAGAGAAATGGGCATTGTTTGATTTTGCACATTATGATTGTAGACACAATATAGACGCATGAGTCAAAATTAAACATAAACCCCATTTAACTGAACTGGTAATGGATTCTATGCCACTATGTACAAGTTACATATTGTGTAGGTAGATCATACCATAAAGAGATCCGTCATGTAGACTATATGTTTGTGGGCAAGTAAGAAAACAAGCAAGAAAATAAATTAATAATATTACATGGTTATTTTACTATATTAATATTGTATTAACAAACATGTTGATACCTGACTGAGAAAATAACGCACTCATAAATATATATATATATATATATATATATATATATATATGTAATGGTACTAGACGGGGGCGAGGTTCCAATTGCTGGTTACAGTTCATTGTACCAAGGTACAGGCAAAATGCTGACTCGTAGTCAGAAACAGGCAGAGGTCAAAACAGAGAAGTCCAGGCGATTGGCATAAAGGGGGTTAGGCTAAAGTCAGAGTAAAACAGACAGGCAATGGGACTGGTACACAGAAAGGCTGTTCGGGCTGAGGTTCCGACAAGGAGCAGGCAAGACGGAATAATCGTAGAAATACTGGTCAAAAACGTGAAAAGTCTATACTGGCGTTCGGAAACAAGGATAACAACGGTTCGGTAATGTGGAAACAATACTTCACAAAGAGCAGGAAGAGTGATCGTCTAATATACTGTGCATAGGTGTTAGTAAACAGGTGAACGTGATCTAGGCTGATTGTGGAATGTCGATGACGTGTAAGGCGGGTCCGGGGAGAGAGAGTCACTAGAGCGGTGAACAGTCGCTGTCCGTGGTGGCGCGTGCTCCCGTGGTCGTGCGCGGGACGCAGACCTTACAATATATATATATATATATATATATATATATATATATATAAGAATTAACGTGGAGTCAGTGATTAATAGGCCTACACTGTCAAATTCAGAAAATATCTATACTCACTGAATTTGAGTTGATATTCTCAATTCTACTCAAATTCCAGAACTATGCCCACTCTTAAAAAAAATAAGTTGTTGTTTCTACACAGCCCTGGCTATGGAAATGCTACAGTATGTAATTGCAAACAAAGTGGTGCAGACCGCACAAAACATTATCCCAAACATGGCAATGTGTGCGCATTGTGTGGGGCAGAGCTTTGGAGGGAGCACCTTTTATAGCATTAAGGGGAGAGGTCTTTTTGTTTTGTTTTGTTTTGTTCAAATATCAAGAATCTTTCACCAGAATTCCTGACTCCACCTTTAAGTTTGCATTCTCACATCTACATGTATGATAGCTTACCGACACTGTATCATTGACTTCAATGGTAACTTGTGCATTAATCCATTTTAAATCTTGGCTTCCTCGACGAGACCAGGCCAATGATTTGGAGGAATTCTACAAGAAATTGTAGTCACAGATAAATGTGGTTGCTTTATTATACACTCTATAAATATGATATACTGTATATTACAGTACTTACCCTCTGAAGCATTAGTTCTAGGCTTGGCACAGATGGGCCCAGCATATAATACCAGAATTCAACACAGAGAGATATTTGCGGAGATACAGGAGTAGAGATGACGGCATTTTCAATGTCTTCATATCCAGAGCCATTAAAGAGTAAATAGAAACCTTGAGAGATGAACAAAACAAATCCAGTGTTATTTTGTGTTTCCAACATCATGGCTGATGTGACCAAAAATAAATATGGGTGTTAGGAGGTGAATAACTCCTTATTTCATAACGAATAATAAACATTGATTGTGTGACATTGTTTCTTATCAGAAGCACTGGTTAAATAGAATCAAAACAGACTTTGATGGAGGTTTCCCTCTGCAAGATCATTTTTCTTAAAACTAAGCTTTTTTTTCAAATATATACAGTATACCTTGTTTATGCCCAAATGTATGATCGTACAGAGGTCCATTCCAGAGCTGGTCCACCTCAAAACCAGTAATGTGAGTCCAGTTTAAAACATCTTCGGTGTCCTGGTTCCAGTAGCATAGACCTATTTCCCAAAATAACACAAGATATAGCGATAAATCTGAAAATATCTTCTGTATAACCAGAGCACTCTAAAGACACACTATACTGTAAAAAAATCAACTGTGGTTCACGTAGCGCATATTGACTTACACTAACCAGATAACCAATAACAAATTCCCTCATGGACATGCCATATATCTAACCGTTACTTGTGAAATCTTGTGAGTGTTAATACCGTAGTCATTCCCTTTTATCTCACCTTCCTCAAAGGTGCAGTCCATTGGAGAGCTTGGAGGAGTTGTTATGGGTGTAGTGGTGTAGATTGGACTGGTGGTTGGGTTAATGTCAAAACAGGCCTTGCCACTCATGATATGAATGTCATCCAGCGCAATGATTCCTTCCTTTGAGGCTGGACGATTAGCTTGCAAAATAATCTGGGAATAAATTGTAATAATTATTACAGTGGAACCCATCTATAATATTCACTCACGTTGCTTATTTAAAATTCATCATACTTGGTGTGACCCGGTCGCATTGTAATCGACCCTAGCTTGGTGCCACTCTCTTGAACTTGTTCCATTTAGGCTCCACACAGAATGTAGTCCAGTAGTGTCACTCACAATGACTGTCAGGACTAGCCCCAGAGGTTCTGGAACAAGCATTTATAATTCATTAGATTACTTTGGATATATATGCATGTAAAGTGCATGCTTAAGGGCAAGACAGGCTGATGGATACTGTTCAATACAGCATTATATAGTTAGGGTGGTTTACTCCACTTAAAGATCGAACCCTGGAGGGTTGTGGACTTGACCCCATGCTCAACCTACCTATAAGCATCTGAGTAAAAAGCTTACAGTAATCCCTATATTCTCCTTAATATTTGTAATTATACTCACTGTACAGAACGTTACTTTGGATGAAAACACCTAAATGAAAACTCTGGTTGCACAGTATATAAGACAGTAAGCATACAATACTTACTGTCAGTTAGCCACCCACTGAAATAGTACCAAAACTCCAAACAAGTAGGGCCCAATGCTGCCAGTAGTTCACTTTCTAGATGGGCAGTTTCTGTTACTTTAGACTTAGAGGGTGAAAAGAACACAAAGTGTCCTGTAGACAAAACAAAATCAAATGCTAGAGCAACAACAAACTGGATTCATTTGATACTACACTGTATGCCAGAGAAGCATGTTCTGAGACACACTGGAAGTAAATGGCAGATAATACTACAGTATAATAATATATATATATAACACTACTTACAGTAAAAGGAGTTAATGAATGGTGAACATTAACATGATGACGACGACATATTAATGTAAGAAATATACAGACGGTTTAACAAATGTAAAACAGTGCTATGCTGAGTGAGCCCAATTACTTGAGTCTAGTGACATACCATATTTAGTGGCAGTAGTATGGTCCACACCTGGATTGAATTGAACTTGACTTGACCCTGAGATCCAGTCCCAGTCTATCCCTGAGCCAGCAGGGGAATTGTTCACCAACCCACAATAGTCCATCTCAAAATCACAAAACCCTATAAGAACACACTCATTAAGGGCCATGGGCCAAGGGTTTAACACACTAGTCATCAGCTAAAGACAATAACGGAAATAAAATATGGAAATACCACTTAAATTAATAGTTGGTCCAGAGGACCAAACATCCTTGTAATCCTTGTTCTGTAAACCAGCTCATGGTTACTGTACCTACAGATACAGTATGCGCAAATGTATGTAGTGTATACATGCACACCTATGGTCATATACTGTACGAAGTAGATCACTACAGTACTGTACCTGGTGGAGGACACACTCCATTCATAACAGTGAGGTCATCCAGTGCTATATCTGTTGGCTCAGCCCCTACCACACCTTCAAAAATGATCTGCCAGTCAGAAGAATGACAAATGACTGACAATAGGTCATGCTTATCTTTATGTTTGTAATGTATCTGTATGTGGCTGTGGTTTGTACTCATACCTGGTAGTGGTTAAGAGGACTGAGCACAGTCACCCTCCCATGCCTCCAGTGTTTCCCTTGATCTCCAGTTCTGGTCCACAACAATGCTCTGGAGCCACCAGGAGACTGTAGATAAACAGTAAGTTCTCCTACAGCCTTTCCCTCCATGTAGTACCAAAACATCCAACATTCGCCGCTTGGAGGAGTGGGATCCATTACTGCAGTCACCATAGCAACTCTGGTATCAACAGGGTGATGCCACAATTGGGCACTCAGATAATAACCTAGAGATAAGGCAGAGTTAATGTCCAGGTTTAAAGTACAGTAACGTATATGTTTATATGAGTGTGAGACACATTTTTATGCATAAATGGACCTAGGTTCACAGTAGTAGAACTGACAACTGACCTTCAACAAACACATGACAGGTGTTTATGGCAGATCACATCACTATAGTATTCGCGTTTGGTTACTTTAATTAGAATGTTAATTATGCTATTTGGCTGAAATAATATGTATTTTATATATAGTTATGGTGGGAGTATATGTGGGAGTATGTGAGACTAAGTTCTTCTTGGGAGCTCCAAGTGTCTCTAACCTAGCTTGGTGCCAAGGGTATGATCTGTAGTGGGCCCAAAGGAGTTGTTAAGCTGTGCCCCGCTGACCCGACACCAGACATCTGCAGAAAGGTGGGGCTGCAGACCACAGAGAGAACCTTGGAATGTGCACTCTCGCTCGGCGGGGCAAAGGCCGCTGAGACTGCTGGACACCACTATGTCGTCAATGGATATGCTCCCTTGTGTACCACTCACCATTGCTTCTAGAATAAACTGGAAAATAACCAGCACAACGTTAATCACTCAACACTGGCTCCTAATGAGCCCAAGTGTACGTTTGGGCACATGTGAGACATGTTATCATCCAGATAATGCTACATTAAAGTTACAACTAGCCAAAGACAAACAAACATGGGAGGCTCACCTGTATTGGTGTGTCACTGGTGAAGGAAAGATCAGCGAACCGCCATCTGTTCCCCTGGGTCCCATTCCTCATCCAAACTACTGTCTCTGGTTCACCAGCATGCTTTGTTATGAACTTCAAGGAACCTAAAGAAATATTAATAATATATATATATAAAATATTTAAAATATTAGATTTGTATTTAAGGGTAAGTGTGTACAGTAGAACTGGTTATCAAAGCCGGCCCAAGCCTTAAAGGGGCCCTAAGTAGAATTTAATTTGGGGGCCCCCCACTGCCAGTCATATTCACTCCTATCGAAGCTTGATCATTCGCACACCAGCTGTAAATCTATATCACCCATTATTAATGTAAGGGCTCCCACTCTAAGTCAAATGTAAAATTACCTGACTTTTCCTCAACTTTCAGTTTGATGTCCGTGTAAACGGGATAGGCAGAATGACAACAATAAAATACAGAATAATGTGATTATATTTGACACAAGTAAAATATTGTTGTTTAAATTAGGTTTTGTAAGGAGGGGAAATCTTCCTTATATGGGGGGTCTGGGGTCCCCCCCATATAACCTTTGAGCATCAAACATTCAATTTCTGTCTGGTAAATTTTAAAGGATAAATTTGTGCCTTTTCTCCATCAAATTAAAGGTGGAAATGTACTTATTTTATGTAAAGGAAAACGCTACATCTAGGCATCAGGTGAAAAAATATAATGCAGTAAGGCTATAAGGCAGGGCTATTCAATTCCAGTCCTGGAGGGCCACTGTGCTGCATGTTTTAGTTGTCTCCCTGCTCCAACACACCTGA
>JAODUH010053009.1:0-18665 GCA_027564835.1 Typhlichthys subterraneus
TCTCTCTCTCTCTCTCTCTCTCTCTCTCTCTCTCTCTCTCTCTCTCTCTCTCTCTCTCTCTCTCTCTCTCCATTTACACTAATAGTTGGACGGACAAAAGGCACAGCTAACTAACCACAGTGCTACTAGGCGGAGGTGTCCCTAGTCAAAGTGTTTAGACTCTCCAGGCTGGCTGGCCAATGCACTGTACCAATTAGAGGAGGGTCAGGCATCTGTGCACGGCCCAGAGGCACCTTCAGCTGAGACCACCTCTCTCAGGATGCCCTCCAATTACACGCTTCCCAGCTGACACACCAGCAACACCCTTCATGCATATAAGCACCCTACCCCCCCCCCCGTGTACCCGTCTCTCCATCCGTCTGTTTGACTCGGCTGTCATCTGTCTCCTCTCGCTCTCTCTCTCTCTCTCCCCCCCTCTCTCTCTCGCTCATATTTTCCCTCCATCGACCTCCCCGCCTCCCGCCCCTCGCTCTAAACAGAAAGTCATTTTGAAGATATTGATCACAGGTACCAAGGGCTAGAAGGAGAGGCCTCCGTTTCAGATTACCGTCACCTTTTTAAGACGGGAGTCGAAGGCAGCTGATGCCACCTAACCTTGGCGTGCCACGTGACCGGCCGCGCTGCCGGGGCCATTAGAAGCGCCCGCCGTCCGTCCCCTCCGTGCGTCCCGTCCCCTCCGTGCGTCCAGTCTCTTCGCCTGTCGCCATTTTGACGCCAGCTTTGCCCCTCCCTCCTCTTAACCCCCTCCCCCCATTCGAATGGACTTCGCAAACGTCCATTCGAATCGCTTTGTTTAATCTCCAGACAGCGGGGGGCGATGTGTCGGAGGTCAGCACTCCTAATGGCACCCTGTCCCGGCTAATGGTGATTAGCACGCAGCTGCCCCAACGCGCTGGCCGCTTCATAAGGTCACTAACAATGACAGATGACGGCGGCCTGCGTCGGCCTGCACCTGACGACAACAGCATCGGTGACAAAGCCAGCGCGTGGCGCCCGTCTTCCAGCGAGTCACCACCTCCCGGGAGCCCGCCCCACGCGCTAGCTAGCCACGGCGCGGTCAAACCCATATCGCACCCACACCTCCGCTCCTCCCTTTCGCAAATGAAATCTCCACGTTTATGAAAACCTGTTCCCATGACGGAGCCTTGGCCCAATTCGAACCTTCCGGAATTAAGTGTGTCCCACCCACGCGACAGGGAGAGCAGATGTGGCATATGGGCCGAGCAATATAGTCTTCACGCTACGCTATGATATGGAGCCGATAGGGGCATTTGTCAAATGCAATCAGGTGTGATGGAGGACAGAGATAGAGCCCATGACGGAGAGAGAAAGGGAGGGAGGGAGGGAGGGACTGATGGAAAAGCATCATCATCCCCAGCTCTCACACGGCAAGGCAGAGCTCTGTGTTCTGAGCAGTAGATACGGGGCTATTTCTTAGCGCGGCGTCCATTCTTTGCTGGGAAGAATGTCAAACACACCACTCTTCATTTCCATGAGCACACTTAAAGTGAGGACAATTTCGTGTGCGCGCTACAATGTTGCAGGGCCTCGAAATCGAGGTGTGACTCGAACGCGCAAATATTTCACGAAATGCCAAGAAGTCAGATTTTATCAAAGGTGAGAGGCACTCTCTTCTTCATTCCTGTGTGAACTGCGTAGCTGTCTCTTTTCCAATGCTCTTTTCTAAGCCTATAAAAAGGTCCGCAAGGTCAGAATAAAGGCCACTTTGGTCCCCTGAGTAGAGCACTTGAAAGGAAAGTCTACATCTGATTTTCAGTTGGCCACAAGTGCCGAGCTGCCAATGACTGGGCAAGCAGCCAATCAGAGGGCGGGTAAAGGAGTGCGTCAGTGGAGCCGCAGGTAACAAAAGACGACCGCCCGGTATCAGTATTTGGACTTTGAAATGGATGTTTGGTGTTTTTTAAGATACTGGCTCAATAGGATGAAAACATTTGAGTATAGATAATATTGTGATAATGTACTTGCATTTTTCAGCTTTCATACAGATTTATTATATGTACAGTATATATATGTACAGTATATATATATATATATATATATATATATATATTGTATACAGCCTATATACTGTATTACAGTATAGTAAGAGTGGGGTTTACTTTGACTTTTGATTTGAGAAAGCAAAAGGGAATGCATTTATATACAGCTTGGTAATCGTTAAATAGAACAGACTAAACAGAACTGACTTCGAGCTAACGCAGTCAAACAACTTCATGATGAAACATAAGCTTGGAACACGTCAGTTTGGAATTTAATTTCAGATGCATTGAAGAATTTGCATAAAAATTAGCTTTCAGTTCAACAGCTAGAAGTACTTTACTTATACTGTAAGTCTTCTAATCTATAAAATAACAAAAAATGGTGTGCTTCACTAAATTGTGAAACGATAATATAAAACGTGAGTATATTATGTGAATTACAATTAGGTCATTTAGCAGACGCTTGTACTGTACAGGACATCAAAGCAGATATGTACTGTCCCACCACATGCGATTCAACACACTGTATCTGATAGATGGTCACCTGAAGAATAGTCCATGTCTGCGTGGTGAACACGCACAGTTCCATTGTGGCTCAATGCTGCTCAGCCTGCTCTCGTTCCCTCTTATGTGTGGGCATTACCGCTGCTGGGCTAGCAAACAGCTGGACCTATGACTGGCTTGGCAAGCAGGCAGGCCACAGTGGCAGATTTGGAGTGAGTTTGTCTCAGCTGTTTGCCTTGCTGGTGCTGCAGTGCCAAGAAGAAACTAAACACAACACATGCACACCTACACACACACACACATGCACACCTACACACACACACACAGAACAAAATCGCTAACTACCACACAATTAAAACGCTATGAGAAGATAATTACTCATACAAAGAAAAAAGTATATAACAATTTGATCTGGCTGTGCAAATCAGAAACCTGCTTCACTTAATTCGTCATAGCTGAAGTGTCTGTCTGCGTCGCAACAAAGAAAACTAATGGCTGGAGATAGGATAAGAGATGGGGATGAGGGGACGAGGGGAAGAGGGCACATGGAACGCAATCACAAAAATGGCACTCATCTAAACGAGACACACATTTCCACAGCGGAGCTTCACAACGAGGAGCGTCGACATTTCACGCGAGCCCAACTTCCTTGCTGAGAGAATGACTTCATGCACACAAACACTCCCTCAGTCAGAGCAGTGATTGCTGCGGTTGGCAGTGGGAATATACTTCAGATGATGAGTTAACACAATCAACCCACCACTTGTGGATTCAAAAAATGATACCTTCAATCCATCCCGGCTCACTTCAAATCAATTTGAAATGTAACAGCTGCATACATGTGAGGCAGCGATCACAAACCAGCCCACTCCAGCAATGATATTTAACTTAAGTTTAAAGATTTCCTACTTCAGTTATTTGATTGTCTGTGACATTTTATTTGGTTGAAAACTCTTGATTTTGCTTTGTGCTGCCTTTAAATATAATAAACAAATACCACGGTAAAAAAAAATACAATACAACATATTTTGTGAGTAAGATACCTTTTGTTTATGTTCGAGACATATTTAGAAAATTGTCACAAATATTCAGAGACTATTTACAGCAATAAGTATGAGCAAAACTGAAATTAATGATTGTAATTTAAATTACTGTATTTTAATACATATTATTTTAATCAGTTTTATAGTCCGTTTTTGGGAAATAAATTAGTTGGACTTTTTAATTTCAATTAGTCATGTTGCCAAAATTCCTTTCTGAAAATGTTTTGATGTAAAACATGCCATATTTAGCCCCATGTGTGTCATCATTTATACAGGACAGTATTAGCCAATCATCTCTGACATAACCTCCCACTCAAAGTCAGATAGCCAATCAAGTGCAATGCCAAATTAAAGACAATGTTCAGCTCAACGAAAGAAAAGACCAACACTACTTAATTAAATTTGGAAAATGAATGGAATAATATTTACATAACAAGCAGACAGAAGGAGACCATTTTCATATGTCTTCTAGACATTGAAATGGAAAACTTAGAGGGGTCTGGCTTGGTGGTTGAGACAATGTGAGTCCAGCTAGAGAACAACAATGGTGGGCCTGCAGGAAGCTTATCAGAAAACAAGCAGAGACCTCCCTCCAGCCGCTGAGGAGGATAAAATCCATACTTCTGCTAAACTAACCATCAAAACGAATTACCTGTGGATAGGATTTACCAGCGCCATGTTGGGTTCAAAGTATCCTAAACAGGAAGTCGCACAGAAGGCAGTTGTGCGTGTGTGTATGTGTGTGTGTGTGTGTGCGTGTGTGTGCGTGTGGGTGGGCTGGTCAATGTGCACGTGACTGAAAGATTAGGCTGGGGGTCGAGATGTGACAGATCCTATTCCTGGCTCTGTGCCATTAGTTCAATCAAGCAGGCTTCTTTTTCTTTTAGACAATTCAATGTGAACCCTGAGTATCCATTAACAGAGGAGAAGCTACTGTTTGTCAGGCCTCTCTAGCATTGTTAGCATGTGAGCTCTCTAACTATATTATAGCTATAGCTATAGTATTTCTGAGTTAGCACTGGATGTTAAAACATACCTACAGTATGCCCCACATCAGGATGAGTTAGCACTGGATGTCAAAACATATCTACACTTTATTGTAGCTATTGTAGTTTTGTTAAACTGACATTCACACAAAGTTTACAGGTCAGTGAGATCTTGCATATTTTGTAGGTCAAATGGTATTGTTTATCACAGAAAAGTCAAAGTTAAGGTACAATATTTATACAGAAACAAAAATGGACATGGCATATTCTCTTCCATCATCTTTACATTGCTTTTAATTGAATGGATATTCTGCTTTGTTTTGGCTGTCAAAGCAATATGTAAACTTATTTTTAAAAAGGTGCTCTATAAATATGTTGTCTTAGTATTTTTTCTTTTTTAATTGTTATTATGACAAGTCATAAATAATGTATTTACTGCAGCCTAATTACCTCCGAAGTTGTATCAATTATTTTACTAAATTATAGAGAGACTTATGAAATATTGACCCTATTTTTTATATGCGATACTTATAATAGATTGATTAATGATAATAATATACTCCTATTTAAATGCACACTGTTTGTAGAATGTATTTTATGTTGCACACACATTTAAATCTAATTTCTAATTTCCATATGTAGATGCTATATTATATAATATACTTTATTGTCCCCTTGGGGCAATTTGTATTGCATTAAAGGATGTTGCATTTTTCAGAAAGAAAACATGGTATAGTAGCGATAATATTCAGAGATATTCTGAGATCTAGGAAAATGTTAACATCTTAAAGAGATAGATAAAATGGGTGATAACCCATAGCTTGTGCATACACATACAGCACACACATACAGACATGCCTATATTTCAGGTTTGATTCACACTAAGGGCTTTCATAACTCAACCAAGCAGCACTGATTGAAACTGATCTGCTGCTATAGGAAAAATGGAAATCTGCTAAATTATCTCACAGCGTTCTTCCCCTATTCATCTGCATCTGCATAGCTCTTGTCTTGCCTTGGTCTCACCTTCTCTTAGACACGACTAGGAATTACTAGGAAAGTCAGAGCAGGTTCTTTCTTTATTAAAATAATATATTATTCAAATCCTAAAATATGCATTTGAATATGATTATTTGGCATAAGGGATTAATACTAGGATAATATTAATGTTAACACAAAACATATGATGATAATATTATTATTAATAATTATAATAACAATATTAACAATACAATGACTGCAATGCAATGATAGATCGGAAGCAGATCGGAATCGGCAGATTTCCACTCAAAATACAAGATCGGTGGTAGTTCGCTTTTCCTTTCTAATGGCTGATTTATGACATAACTATTATACTTTACAAAACACATTTTGAGCACAAAAATATATTAGCCACGATTGGGCTGTTTACAAATAGGTGCAAGACTTGCAGTAGTGAAAAATGATAAATGTATTAATGATATATATTTTGCAGACTGAAACTCAGCAATCGGTATCGGCCACAAAAATCCAGATCGGTGCATCCCTAACATTAACATTCTGATGAGGTTTATCAATATGCTACATGTGTCGCGTAAAAACCAATGGATTATATTCTTTGATTATAATATTGTATACAGATAACGTAATATATTTGTATATTATGTTTTTAACATATATGATAGAATGTTCAATAACAGCCCACATATCATTCGCCTAATTTGGAGAAAAAATAAATAATAATAATCAGCCATTTTTAATATTAAAATGGCTGATTTTAATGTAATGCAAATGTTCTCACGTCTTTGTGCAATGTAAACACAAAGAGACAAACAGCTGGAAGTGCAATTTGTTCAAAATTCCAAAATATTTATAATAATATTCACATAATATGAGCACAATTTAAGGCTGAGTAAATGTTGTTTGAGGTGCTAAGCAAACATCGTGTGTTGTTTTTTCCCCCTGTGTAGCGTTCAACAGATGAGTGCTGAGCAGTCTTATTTATGTTGCCCTCCACCGGTAAATCAACAACTCACTTGACAGTATGAGTATGTCTGCTTCCAAACACTGACCTCTGTCCTACCACAGATGCAGCTGCACTAAGGAAATACAGTACGCGCACACGCACGCACGCACACACACACACAAGGACACAAAGTGTGTCAGATAAGTATACCTTTGAGGCTTCATTAGCCCTTTGCATCAAACCATACTAAAAAGAACACAGTTTACTGTTCCAGGGAGGTACATCTTCAAGGAGAGTCGAGAAAATAACAAGGGCATTTGCCCGGTAGTTTTAAGAGGGCTGCAATGGCACGACATGTGTAGGAGGCTCTCGCTGCGATAGATTGAGCTGGCTGTGTACCTGGCCATTGTTGCGGTGGGGGTTTGAAGAGGCACAGGGACTTCGCTCCCTTAGTCAAATTCCCCATACTTAAAAAGAGCTCCAGTTTAACGTTTTAACGCCTTCAAGTCTGCCATAAGCTCTCTTCCTTCTCAAGCATTCGCTGTTGATCTGCTCAGGTGGCGGAGCAAAAATACCATCAGTGAGTAGTATCATAAGATCGGGGGAAGAAGCGTATATATCACAGCTCAGGTGCAAGGTGAGCTTTCTGCAGTGTAATCATTTGAGGTGTACAGCAAACGTCCTGTTCCCCACCTGGTGTTGAGCTACAGTTCACACTCACAAAGGAGGCAATGTGAAGCACTGACAAGCCCCTGTTAAGGATGGCAATTGATGAGGACCAAAAAAAAGGGGCTGTTTTTCCACATTTCTGCATCTTCTTCACAAGAGGTGGGCTGAAATTTGACACCGTCATTTTGTTTCTCATTTACCAGTGGCAGGCAGTGACACCAGGCCTGTCACTCAGAGGGCAGCATCTGCTGCTGTGGCCCTTGACTGCAATCTCCAAATATCACCTGTCACTGCCAACCTCCACTAAACACACACACACACACACACACACACACACACACTTGATTCACACCAAGGATAATCTAAGGCTCAAGGAAAAAGTCCTAGTGCTAGTTCGGTGCTAGTGATATAGCTATATTTGAAGATATATTTCTACTGTAGTGTCATAGAGCATACAAGTTTCAAAGTGGCATCACAGTAGGGTACCACTTTTTTGCCTCAGTAGGCCTTTACCGTCCAGTAGTACAAATGTTTTATTTCACATTTTCACACCGGAATGAATAATGCATATTCATAGTATTGCAGGTAAAGAAGTGGAAACGCGTAAATTGTTGTTTATACACACACATTTATTTTGCCACAACAACAAATAGCAACATATATATAGACAGTTTTTTTGGCGTATATATTTATCCATTATATCTTATTCATATTGATAGCATGCCCGTCTTATTAACACCCCTTCTGCCCTTCCACCCAAACCCAACCCCAGGACCCCTCAATCCCAGCTCTACAACATGCGGGCTAGCCTATAGTTTAATTTGTAGCCATCACAGCCAAAGACGCGTTGCCGCGGCTGGGATCCCACCTGGGATTCACCGTCGTTTTCCAAGCTGTTTAGACGGCGTCCTGAATGGCGGTGCGGAGTGGCAAAGCTGAGCGGGCAAATTATTCCTGACAGGTCCTTTGATGACGTGTTAAAACTGTTTCCTAGCATCTCGGGCCTCCAATCCCCCTCCCTCCTGTCACAATAGCAGAGCAGAGATTGCTCTGCAAGATCGACCTCTGAGAGCAGGTGCTGGATCTCATCCAATCACAGTCAATCTTCTTTAAACATATCATCCTTTAAGCAGAACAGGGGGCTCAAAATTCCATCATTCAATGACCCGATGAGTCACCGATAACACAATCAAGCCAATCCCGGTTTATCCCGAGGGAGCCATTTCAGGAGGGACAGCTGGGGGCCACCGAGGCGGGTGTCAATCTCCCATGATCCACGGCTCTGGGCACGAGCCGCTACAATACGCCGTGCCCCCCTTCGCCCCCCCAACACACAGAGCATTAATTAACAAGGAGCCCCAAAAAAAAACCCAATGTAATCCTTTGTTAAAAGCCAATATTTCAAATGCGTAAGTAGCCTATTCAGTAAGGCGCGGCAGCACAAATGCACGCCCTGCAATCTGAA
The DNA here is from genome assembly GCA_027564835.1 of Typhlichthys subterraneus. NCBI lineage: Eukaryota > Metazoa > Chordata > Actinopteri > Percopsiformes > Amblyopsidae > Typhlichthys > Typhlichthys subterraneus. The sequence continues at coordinate 8,613 of JAODUH010053009.1, forward strand.
TAGTTAAAGAATCAATCGTAAAACACAATTCTTGGGCGGTCATTTAAAAGCCACCCTCGGAAATCGGAAATGGTAGCGGTCCACTGGGTAAATAAAGGTCAAGTAGGGGGGGATATGACACAGTTTGTCTAACTGGCCCTTTTCCTCTGTCTGTCCCCGCTGCAGCACAAGCGCACACAGCTTCATGGCCAATTCATTTTCATTGCTCTGCCCTTCTCAGCTCAGGTCCCAGTCCCTAACTACAAGTGACTGCAATGAGATTGAAGCCCGTGGCTAAATCCCCACTGGAAAGCACATGTTTCATCAATGCAGTTCTCAACATGTTTTATCGCCACTCCAAGCACACTATTTCCTGCACTGAATTGGTAAAATGACAGTGTCAGAGCAGAGATGAAAACAAGACAAAACAACAACAACAACAAAAAAACGCTGGACGACCAAATGTTGGCCTAGCAGTAGTCACCATGAGCTACCATGTAAATGACATGCAAATGTGCACCTGCAGTTGCTGGGGAAGGGGGCGGGGGGGGGAGTTGGGGTGGGCGAGCGAGGGTGAGCTTAAGACTATGGACGTTTACGTGAGCGAAACAACTGGCAGATGTATGAAAACATGAGAAATCATGCTGCTCTGACACATTGACGTCAGTAGTGTTCCACGGACATTTTAAGTGTGGCTGTATTCGTTTTGGATCTCCTTACCTCAACACACATCCAAGAACATCTAGATCTCCTTGCACTCCTGTCTGTTTATGACCAGTATACATTCTATTCATGCAGATAATCATGTTGTCAGTGGAAAATTGAATCCCATATGAATGCTTAAAGGGCATTTTAATATTGAAATACATCTGGGATTTTTAAGCAGAAAGTATTAGATTAATGATTTGTCAGGGTGAATAAGAATAATAAATAAGTCTGTGGAAAATTAGATGAACTTTGAAAGGGTTGTGAGCAAAGGTTGTGATAAGACAATTGACTACAGACAAAAATAACGACAATGCATATAACCCAGTAAGACACATTTATAAATAGCCATGACATTTGACAAAAAATAAAAAATAAATAAAAACATTAAAATGCACAGGGGTAAAGTTTTTAGATTAATTTTCTTCCTTATGATTTGCAGTTATTTCATTCATTTATTCATTTATTTGTTTGGTTTCTAAAAGTAATGGAGTAAACATATTCACACATCAAACCCCCATAGGGAAAAAAAAGCAGAAATAAAAGAGATTTCAAAACAATATACCATTCTGGCTACCGTGTGCATGGTCAACACTTCTCTTTTGTCTAGCACGCCTGGGACCCTTTAATGTTATTTGTGATAAGCACTTGGCTGGGAATGCTTAATGAATTCACATGGAGTCTTTTTAGAGACACAGAGCGTTTTTCTTTTTTCCCCCACTGCCATTTACAAAATCTCAATGCACACAAAATGTCAGCTGCGGTATTACATTACCGGAGTTCCAGAACAAATTTCCTGTCACTAACCAAAGAATCTCTCTCTGATGCCTCTATAATTTAAATTCTGCCTCTCCTATATTTCCTCTTAGCGGCAGTGTCAGAAGACAGAGTCCTCTCTGGCTAGAGGTCACACACAGCAAGAGCAGGGCACTGTTGCTGCAGGCTGGTATTTTCTAGAAAATACACACAGTAGTGTCTTTGTTCTGAAACATTTCTCTTACTATACAAATTGCCCTGCAAAACCTTTACTGTGATCCCCTTGACACATAGCAATAACTTGCATCCTCGTGGGTGATCAGATTGTCATTTGACAGCAAAAACAAATACACACCATTCGTGTAAAAACTAGCCACTTATTTATTGTATTCATGATCGAATCACTAAATGTCAAGATGGGCTGGACTCATTTATTACACAAACAACTGCACCCAAGTGCAAACCTGTCTCCTATTTTAGTCTACAGCACAAAAAAGATACAATGTCTAATGTGGCTACCAGATGTGATGCTTACATTTACTGATATATATAATGTATACTGTATCCACATAACATTCTGTATACAATCACATTAAATTGACAAATGTAAAGACTGTCTGCTAACATGGGTTGTGACCTAATGAGCCACGTTCCTCAATTGTTCTCGATAAGACCATTAACCCTGAACAAGAGAACCGGGTCAGTCTTAGACCAGCAGCTCAATCTCGCTTATCTGGTTTGTGTGTGTGTGTGTGTGTGAGCTACGGTCTCACTTGAGCCCAGTGCCAGACAACTGGGGAAGCTAGTTTAGCATGCTAAATATACTGCCCCAGCCCTGGTTGGCTCTAGTCAAGCAGAACATGTCAACCAGGATATCCTGAACAGAAACCACCAACAACACCAGCACCTGACAATGAAACGCCAAGAAGACTGTGAAGGAGGAGCTTCAGTGGCAGATGCAACGAAAGCTGATTACAATAAACCAATGAGAAAGCATTAGCCACCTCAGCTAATTAGGCCTTCAACTGTGTGGAGAGCTTATTTCATGGATCGGCAAGGCCCTGCTGTTGTGTCATGTCCACATTCAGGAGGGAAGCAACAGTTCCCTTATGCAAAGGTTTGGCTATTTGGAGAATTCTGGGAAGGTATTGTTAGCAAGACTGTGTTTGTGAAAAAGCAATTGCTTTGTTGAAAAGGGGTTATTTATGTAATTATCCAAAATAAACATGTTCTTTTGTATTGCATTCATTGTAGGTTTATTAACATGGTACACACATAATCCTACTGTACAGACAAACGAGAATCAAGTTTTATATAAAATTGATTCCATATATATATACACACACATACTGTATATATACACTATGATGTACTATATATAACAAATACTATATTCATTTATTTTACCAAAAGGACATTTTATCTGAATTTAAACTTTATTTTTTTTAGGATTAAAGTTATCCTGGCATGTTAAGTGGCATTCACACTACCGGCGGCAATAGCTGCGCCCACTGCGGTGGCAAGCTGTATGTTGAACCCACCCACTTTTGCTCTTATCTCCACGGCACAAAATTCCGCAGAGGTACGTGCTAAAGTGGGTGGGAGTCGAAAAACTTTGTTGCTATGGGCGATATGCAGTCAGCACTTTGTTTAAGCTTTGTTTAATGCAGATTAGCAGCAAGGAAAAGGAGGGCATGAGGAAATAACCGGCAACCAAGTTGAACGTTCGCCGCGCGGCTATGCGGCAGCATTTAGGGGTGTGACCAAGGCATGGCCAGCTTGCTCCTGCCACCGTCTTTGCGCATGCCGCTGCAGCAAGTTTGTGGGTTTACCGCCGCGGCACCAACACACATGAATAGGATTTAATGACGTCATGTTGCCGTTGCCGCCGGTAGTGTGAATTCCCCTTTAGTCATGCACTGAAACTGTAAAAGTTGGCACAGAACATTATAGCTATCTTTGCCAAATGAACCTGGCTAGAACACATTCATGAACAGTCTCGCCATTTCTACAGGAAGTTAGCTAAGCTCTAATGTAGGCTACTAATAGCAGGTTAATGTTAGTGGACTTCCAGCTGAAAGGTTGTGGGTTCAAATGTACCTAACATGATGCCTAACAACCATCTGCTCTTTACTGTACTTGTACAGTAATTGCAGTGAACATACATAAAGAGTTTGTATGCGTACATGAGCTAAACAAAAATGTGAAACATCTAAAATCATGTTTCTTGATTCATAATGAGTACATCATTGTTTTCGGAAGAAAGGGGAAGTCAAACAAAAACTAAACAAGGCTTTGCTTCCAGATGCTAACCTTCAATTAACATGACGAAGATTGAAGCTTTGAAGCATTTGGGTCAGCCCTATTTGAAACACTTCAAAATCCTGTTTTGTACTGAATGTAAACTGTGCAGGGTCTCAATGTTGCCATGGGCTGATTGTTGACGATTGTACCCAATAACCACCCAACACAATACATTATAGGGTAATGCCATAAATCATTGTTTTTGTTTTTATAGCCACTTTATAATCGTGTTACACAAAGGCTTCCCAAATGTGTAATGAAGCTGTTGTAAATGTTAACTGCTCATTTATATATGTCACAAATAATGTCATAAACATAATTTAGTGTGTGTTCTATTTATACTCTCTAGAAATAATTCTGTATGTATTAAGCTCATTTGATTGCCCTCCACAAGACTTAAAATATGTCAGTATTCCCATAGCCTAAATTGCAGCCTATATTATAGGTGTCCATGACAAACAGCCTTGCTGCACAATCTCCTGAGCTGATGATATTGTGAGATATATCTGACCACATTGATAGAAGTCAGATAATGATGCAGGCCTGAAGGACAACCTTGATGTAGCCTACCCACCGTTTACAGCAAATAGTGCTAGTTATGAAGTGCCTCGTTTCAAGCACAGTTAATATAGCATTTATTACAGGAGGAGCAGATCGAAGGTGGAAATTAACATGAAATGGCCTCTAAAACTATTTTGAATTTAAAAATAAAACCATGCTTTTTTCCAATAGATATATTCACTAATATGCATATATATGGCTTTGCCATCTAATGTATGAAATCAATGACATCAATTAGTTGACAATGAATTTGTTCATTGATTAGTTGCCTGGCTACATTTACTCAGACCTACAGTGCGTCACTTTGTGGAGTGTGGAGAGAGCAGGAAGGTCAAGAGTCTGCCTGCTCATCAGTGAAAGCACTTCACTTTAACAACATAGGCAAAGCCAGCCTAGCATGCAAGGGGCAAACAGCAGCAAAGCTATAGCGTAGCAGTATTTATACCGGTTACGTCACACTTTCCTGAATCACGTAGCCTGTGTAGTAGTTAAGTGGGTTTATTGATCGAGAAGCACAGTAACATCGGGAGCTACTTTCCCAACTGACTTTTTCCTGTGCAAACTTTGGGATTGCACAAGATCAGTCAAAGTCCCACGGATGTAGGCTACATCATCTGTTTGTGATTGTGGTGGTGTTTGTGTCACAGAGCAGCATTTAACCCACTGACTGCTCCATAGAAGGGAAGATTGCAAACTAGTGTATGCCACTATGCATACTGTATACTGTATATAAACCTGGGTATATACTGTATAGGAAAATGTGTACTTTAATAGTAAAGTGTCATTTTTGGTCAAATGTACTAAAGTGTATAAATCAATATTTGGACAACGCTATATACATATATTACACACACACACACACATATGTATAGTAAGAACCGCAAACTAACAAAAATGATGGATAGTTTAATCAACGTGGATCCACTCACTACGGTACTCTACATGCTATTGCTATGCTAACTTTATCTTAACATTAACATTGGCTATTTCAATGTAACAATTATTGGTACTGTAAACTAAGGCTGGATAAAATGGCCAAAATTTCTTAAATAAGATAAAAAAATAAAATCTTTATTTTGGTCGATACAATATAATTCTCGACATTAACAATATAAGCCTCAGAAAAACTGCTAAGAACACCCATAACGGAGTACTTACAAACATTTGAACTGTCTCTTTCGTCTCTATTTTACACTTTAAAAAAAACCGTGGGTTTAACAAGATGGAATCAGATTGATTTAAAATAAACCCATATGTAGCTTAGTCTTTTCAATGATATTGTACGTAGGGCACATCAGTTGTTATAATTCACAGCCAGCAACTGCGACAGTTGGCATGTCATGTTTTGATAATGCGCTTTGCACACATTCTCATTCCCAGGTTGTCAAATATTGCAGCTTGGTCAATGGCCTTTCTCGTCAGTGTTCGATGCTTTAGAAAGCCTTTGGCTTGTTAGGATGCAGACTTTGATCATTGACTGTTACGGCAAGGCTATGGAGTTACCGCAGGTTTATTTTTAGCTATATGGGCATGCAATCTCAGCGCAAGTATTAGCCCCTGGTTGTAGATAAATAATCTATATACAATAGAGACATGTTAAAATGTATTTACCTGAAATCATAAAATTTAATAGTTTCAGTTATGTTTCAGTATAGGCTATGTGTAGCCTATGATTTCAAGTACTTATATTTTATATTGATTACTTATATAATAAAATATGTAATAAATGATGAAATATGATGAAACGCGACCTCTGTATATATATTTTGTATATATATGAATATTTATTTTAGCCTTCATACAAACAATTAATGTGAAATCACAGTCGAAATAAATTAACAAAACTCAACTCTCGCTTACCTTTAATTAGAAGGCTATATTTATGTCCACCAGTAGGTGTCCGTAGCAGTTCTGGTGACTGGCGTTGTGATGGATCCCATGAATTAGACGCAGCTAGTTAGCTAGCAGTTGTACAGAAGACGTGACTGACTGTTAGCGGAATAAGCTGTCAAAATACGTAATATTAAGCTTTTATGTTATATTTGCTGTTAGATAAGAGAGTTAATAAATTGTCTGGCATGTGAAAACAGCTCACTACTGTTTAGCACTGGCTGCGTGTCTAGTGCAAGTTATAAACACACATAGTTTATATTTGTTCTGTTCGCCATGAAACTTGTAACTGACTTTTGCACCCGTCATTCATTGACAAATATTGTGTAATGTACCGGTATAGCTTTTCTAAATACCGGAAATAAGTTTAAAAATCATATCACCGCTATTGAAAAAAATGTAAATCGATATATATATATATATATATATATATATATATAGATATTGAATTATTGTCCAGCCCTACTATAAACCCAGCCCACTGAGTAATTCAAACAACATAGATCAGCCAACATCAGCACCACAGCATCTACAAGAGAAGAAGAGGGGCTGAATAAACAGACGAAGAAACCATGGGAGTGTGTCCCACTACTATTAGGCAGTTAACTGACTCTACCTCAGATCAGCATACAAATCAGCTGAAAACAAAACACTGGAGTGCCACCTAGGTGGCTGTCACTACGGCTTTGAGCGCTCACATCTTCGGCATAAGTGATGCGATAGTGGCTCCGGCTGTAACAGGAGCCCCTCTGACGCCGTGCCAGTCCCTGGCATGTGCGCCTTCCTTAATGGTGATGGGTGGGAGAATGGCGGCGAGACTGATGTGCATGAGAGCTGTCAGCCTCTCCCCATAACAAATGCCACCTCTCCCACTGACAGAATGGAGACAGAGGGAGGAAAGATAGATTGGGGGGAGGGAAGGGTGGGGGGGAGGGGTGCACGGCAGACAGAGAGAGAGAGAGAGAGAGAGAGAGAGAGAGAGAGAGCAAAAAGAACCTGTGACCCAATTGTGGCCAGACCAGCTGTTTCCCCTCCACTGCCCACCAAACACCGCCACCTCTTACAACCACATTCTGCTAATTGGGCCCCCCACACACACACACAGACGTAAAAAGCACACACACGGACCCCTATTTCCCAGGCCCTTAAACTGAAACAGCGTGGTAATTGATAAATCATTCAAAGCATGTCTTTAGCATAAATACGAATGACAACCTGCTGAACTAGCTTACTTACACTAGCTAATATCCATCCTCACACACACGCACACACACACACACCAAGACAGTCAGACGGGCAGGCGGGCAGAGCATTCCGTGGAGGAGAAACTGAATTAATTGGTTTTCCCCCTTCTCTCGGCGAGTCCTCAGATTGGTGTGTATGTAGCGATAATGGTAGGTTGCACTGACAGGCAGGTTATTTAATAAATCCTGGGATGTGTGAGACGCCGAGGAAACAGAGGGACGTAGACGCTGAAGAAAAGATGGTGTGTGTGTGTGTGAGGGAAGGAGAGGGGGAGACGAATGTAAAGCGAGGTGCTTCTTGTTGCTCTTTACCTTGTCTGACACAGCCCACAACATCTCCTCTGATTTCCTCTCTACTGGAGACACTTAAATCTCAACACGTCTACGCGCACTCGCTCGCGCACAGGCGACACGCACGGAATCCACCCACGCACACGGGCGCACGTCATTGGAGCAAACCGTCGGCGCTAGCTGGGAACGCACACAAAGCGTGCGTGCGTGCGTACGCGCCGGTGCGCCGGCCGCCCCGCGCGGTAACAATGGCGTACGCTACGCGCGCACGCAGCGAACAGGCACAGGATCTCGCTCAATCAGCCTGATTTGTTTGTTGTCTCACGAGCATTCGAGGATTCCTCAAGGGGCAAAAAAAAACGTAGTATAATCAAGTCGATTATGTCATTCAATCAAGTTAGAGCGAGAGAGAGGAAAAGAAATGCACGTTCCGTGGCCTTTTTCTGTTCTCGTGATTGCCGAGTTGTACTTGATATTTGCCGCGTCGCTAATAATAATCCCTAATTTTTTAGTCTTTATTCATTTATTTATTATTTATACATTTTAAGAACAGCGGGTCAGCTTGTGACGAAGCCTGTAGTCCTCATTTCCAAGCGGAGCCCTTCACCTTGCGCACCTTCTCTTTGCACAGTCAATTGCATATTAGCGCTGAAGATGAAATAATAGGTTGTATTAATTTGCAGTGGCTCTTCGGTTCCTCCGGAGTGGATAGTACATTACGTACTGATGAGGGATTCACCCTCAATGACACTGGTTAAGCTCAAGGTCAAGTGCTGACGTTCTAGGGCCTGCATCTGCTCAAGGTGACCTTGAGGCTGATGTGGAATGTGACACCAGCGAAATAGATCTCCACACAGTGGGAGAACATTATGTGTGAAACGCCGGGGAATGGGACTATGTGTAAGCATGACCGTGTGATTGTGTTACTCTGTGTGTGTGTGTGTGTGTGTGTTAAAGTGCATTGTGGGTGTTTCAAGCCAATGCTTGTGTATTTCTGTATCGCTGAGTGTGCATGTAAGCGTGTGTACGCATGTTATGATGAGTATGCATGTTCTTCTGTGTGTGTGTGTGTGTGTGTGTGTGTGTGCGTGTGTGCGTATGGGAGAGCGGGCATGTTATGATGAGTGTGCATTTGTACACATTCCTGTGTGTGTGTGTGTGTGTGTGTGTGTGTGTTTTCAATCTGCTTCTGCATACATGCCCTCTCTGCTTGGGCTCTTGGTTATAATGCCAGTATGCAGAAGCTGCATGGAGATCATTGGAGCACTCACAGGCAACAACTCATCCCCCTCAGCACCGTTCCCTCTCCCACACCACACGAGTAACCAAACAGACTCTTACCTTGCCGAACTGTTCAAAATACTGCTTCACGTCCTCCACTACCGTGTTGGCTGACAAGCCGCCCACAAATATTTTCTTTGTTCTTGTGACCATCTGGAAGCAGAAGGGCAGGAGAACGTTAGTGATGAGGCTTCACTGGAGCTGTGCTGCATCTGTAATGGGGCACCAAGCGCACTCCGGCCTATGGCTGAGCCACGAGACGAGTGCCAGGATAGAAGAGTGAGAAGGGGGAGGTCGATAATCTCATGATAAGGATGAATTGTGATAAAACATGTTTTAATTGTTTTTTTTGGGGTTTTTTTGCAGCGCTTGCCTGCTTCAGAATTACGACACATTACAGCATATGTAGCGAGCCCTGTGTTGAGCATTGTGGTGAAACTACAACAAGCAATTCTTGTGATGCGAACATTTTCTAAATTGCTATGCAATTTAAGAGCCATTATAACACTGCAATCTCTAATAAAAAAACATTTTGTAGCAAAATTAAAGACCTCTTTTCATCTTGGAAAGTTCCTGAAATGTTTATCTTCAGAAAACATGCAGATACTTTATATTCGTTCTGAACCACTCAACACTTAAGACAATAACAGAGAAATAATTTATGAATTTTCAAAACACAATTAGCGTGTGCTGGAAGACTGAAGCAGAGTGCATTAAAGACTTGTTTAGTTTCAAACAGCAGGAATATTAAGGATTATTACCCACAGAGTCAAAAAGGGCAGGCACATCTACGGCAGATTGTACATACTAAATTTAGGAAGAGAAATTATGTAAACACACCAGTTGTATCACAGAGTTAATACATTAGACTGCACTGAACCTGTATTTGACTGTGGCTCAAATAACTATAGGGTTATGTGTACAGTATAGTTATGTGTGCAGTATTAGGGGTGTACATTCTAGGTCAGGGGTAGGGAACCCTGGTCCTGGAGAGCCGCAGCCCTGCATGTTTTAGATGTCTCCCTGCGCCAACACACCTGAT
>JAODUH010053019.1:5000-18661 GCA_027564835.1 Typhlichthys subterraneus
TACTCTGGGCTAGCCGCTACACAGTAGCATAGTAGCCATGTTATCTTATACATGTTATAGTCCTCATCATAACACAGCTAATCTATTGCTTTTTAGTCCAAAATCAAATGTGTCTTCTCAGCTGGTTAGCATGTCTGTTAAAGACAGACACGCAGCAGAGAATAGATGATGTATGATTTAAACTGATTGAACATTCTGAGATGCAATCAAGATGATTTATTAGACTGGAACCATAGGTTCATTTAGATTTCTAAGCTGTAAAATGTTGAATGGTGCAGAATCAATTTGGAAGAGAGTTGTTGCCTCCTACTGGGAGTAGACCTCTGGTTTATTCTGAAACTATTGGACTGCCTAACAATTTGGAATTGCTACAGCTAATTATATCGCTTCATCTAGCTCTACCCATCAACCTACTGTATTTGGCTCTACCCCATTTCGTAACACGTGACTTTAATGCAATCGCATTCGCGGAACGCAGAGGTCCACGGAGGTCCACGCATACAGTCCGCACAGAGCGCGAGGTCAGGCATCTGTAGTAGTATAACGCGAACAGGGTTTCCAGACTATAATCTTAGTGAAAATTGAGCTGGGAGCAATAGAGAGCCAGGCTACGATCCCCCCCTTCCCCCCCTCTATGAAGTAGTACTGTATCTTAGTAATGACAGAAATGGACCAGTAAGTATAGCGTGTGTACAAAGTGTCATGTCTTGCTCTGTCCTGTACATGATGAAGTGCTCATGATTAGAGGTAGGGGGTCACACCTGGTAGTTCTTTCCAAAGAGCTGCATTCCCACAACAGCGAAGATAAAGACGATGATGGCGAGGACAAGTGTCAGATTTCCCAACGCTCCCATAGAATTCCCAATTATTTTGATCAACGTGTTGAGGGTGGGCCAGGAGCGAGCAAGCTTAAAGACACGCAGCTGGAGAACAATGAGAAGGAACCAGACTGACACAATGAACACATTAACAAGATGTATGCAGCATGTGTGTGTGTGTGTCTGTGTGTATGCTGTATGTGTGTGTATGTCTGTGTGTGTACAGTGTGTGTGTATGCTGTATGTACAGTATGTGTGTGTGTGTGTATGTCTGTGTGTGTACAGTGTGTGTGTATGTCTGTGTGGACAGTATGTGTGTACAGTATGTCTGTGTGTATGCTGTATGTGTGTGTATGTCTGTGTGTGTACAGTGTGTGTGTATGCTGTATGTACAGTGTGTGTGTGTGTATGTCTGTGTGTGTACAGTGTGTGTGTATGTCTGTGTGGACAGTATGTGTGTACAGTATGTCTGTGTGTATGCTGTATGTGTGTATGCTGTATGTACAGCATGTGTGTGTGCATGTGTGTGTACAGTATGCTGTATGTGTGTGTGTGTACAGTATGTGTGTACAGTATGCTGTATGCGTGTGTATGTTTGTGTGTGTACAGTATGTGTGTATGCAGCATGTGGATTATGTCTGTGTGTGTACAGTCTGCATGTATGCTGTATGTGTGTATGTACAGTATGTGTGTGTACAGTACGTGTGTATGTGTATGTCTGTGTGTGTGCGTGTGCGTGTGTGTGGGTGTGTGTGCGTGTACCAATCTGAATGAGCGCAGGACAGACAGGCCCTCCACATCAGACAATCCCAGCTCCATCAGACTCAAGCAGACGATCACAGAGTCGAAGATGTTCCATCCCGTCTGGAAATAATAATACGGATCTAATGCGATGATCTTCAGCACCATCTCTGCTGTGAAGATCCCAGAAAACACCTGAACAACAGGAAAACATACACATTCACAAAGTTACCTGGCTTGCTCATAGGTACATCAAGGATTTCCTATTTGTTTTTTCTTTTCATGAGAAGATTAGCCTGAACAAAACAGCAATGCATGTCTGTGTGTCTGTGTGTGTGTGTGTGTGTGTGTCCCTGGTACTTGTTAAAGTCAGAGGACAACCTCAATGTGACAAGAGCTACGTGACGCACGTGTGTGTGTGTGTGTGTGTGTGTTGTTCTTAGATGTTGTGGACATCAGCATTATGTCATTCATTATATTAACATCAGCAATAGAAAAAGGGGCCCATACACACACACGCACACACACGCACGCACACGCACACACACAAAATCGGGCCAGTGAGAGACTCTAGCACTGTATACTAAATGCAATGTAAGTATATATTTTTTATTACACATAGGATTTTTCTTATCAATTACAGTGGTGTACAAATAAACTTGAGTGGGTTGGAACTCAGTGTATTTGGTTTACACAATCAAATTATTGCGTTTCATATAAGGTACACGTTGAATAAAACAATAAAACAACAATGCCAAACATGAGGATTTAAGGACGACTTATGCTTCTGAGTAGAATCTACACCATAGGTATGCATTCCAGTATGCCGTAACCTGACACACACCTCCCATAAAATGTAGCTACGCTATTACTACTATTATTTATTAATGAATAAACTAAGTAAACTACAGGGTGAAGAGCTTACACTTCAGTGTTATTTTCAGGGCTTTACAGATGACCTGGACATGATCTGAACCGGGATTAAGGGCTGTACAGTAAAAAGTGGTTCAAGACTCCTTTGTATGGTTAACTGTACGGTCCTGCTTCACAGATTGAAGGCCAGCCTGCAGCTGCTGGTTCTATTAAATTAATTCTATTCTGTTTCTATTAATAACCGTTAGCTCTGCCTACAGGCAGGACACACTTGGGCAGGTGTGTGTTTTTGAGTGTGTGTGTGTGTGTGTGTGTGTATTTAAATGTGTAGGTGTGATCGTCGTGGCGATATGCCAGCAGGTTTTTCACACCTCAGGTGAACCAATTAGCATACAGCATCACCTTTCACTTTCTGTCGGAGACAGACGCCACCTGGAGGTACTCAACTGTCACACACGCTTACCTTAGCCAGGTGACGCACATACACACACACACACGCGCACACGCAAACACACACAAACACACACACACACACGCACACACATAAAATAGCTGATGAAGTAAGTTCACTACATCATGATGTGAAAGGTATAATAAGTTAGCTCTGATACCATTCCGATGTCACTATTCCAACAGAATGTGCTTACGATGTATGATCTACTGCAGTCAGCTAAAAATGTACCTACTGTAAATTCAAATGTCATGTAAATATATACGCAATATGGGAAGTATATTCTTATATATTTAATTAAATTGTATTATACAGTATCAAACTTTGTTGGGTTTTACAGGTGCAGTATATATGAATCTACAGAAATATGAAGTACACATTTTATTTTTGAATTTGACATATTTAAAATATACCAGATTCCCAACGCTCAGCATTCTGGTGAACTCGTCCGTCATGGGATAGTGCTCCATGGCCATGAACAGCGTGTTGAGGACGATGCAGATGGTGATGGTTAGGTCCAGGAAGGGGTCCATCACCATGATGTTCACCAGGGCTTTGACCTTCAGCCAGTCCGACCCGCACTCCCACACCAGGTAGCGATGGGCAAACCGGTACCAGCAGGGGTGGCACCTTTTCTGGGCCTCCTCCAGTTCTGGCAGTAAAACACCACCGAAGAAGAATGGAGAATGTTGTTAAAGAAGAGACACACCCTATGTCTGAATTCTCTATAGTACATACTGTACAAAAATGGCGGCAAAATATTGTGTTAACCAAATTTAGGATGTGACGTAAACAAGAAAATAGTGAAGACTTTTCAGTGTGGATTGAATGTTGATTGTAAAATCATAAATAATGAAGCAATCGTTACATATGTTTATGCCCACCGCCACAGAACGTAGGGAACTCAAATTACACCTCTAAAACAGAATATGGAAAGTCTAAATATTGTTCTGTCAAGTTGAGATTGTGATACAAACTTGTGTGAGTGAGCAGAGGGTCACTAATTATGACTGACTTCTATTTGCAGAAAGTCTAGTGGTTTCTATGTCCAAATGAAGGGTGATAGTTATGATGACACACACAATCACACCCGCTCTGTCTGCCTGTAATTGTGGTGACATGGGCAACTGTCAGATCAATGAGATCACAGAGAGAGAGAGAGAGAGAGAGAGAGAGAGAGAGAGTTGATAATGCTCTGCCAATAATACACCTTTGAAATTAACATATATAGAGAGAGAGACAGGGGAGAGAGAGAAAGAGAGAGAGAGAGAGAGAGAGAGTGAATGCAGAGAAAGAAAAATGGTGAAAGAATGAAGAGGAAGGAAGGAGGGAAGAAGGAAGGAAGGAAGGAAGGAAGGAAGGATGGAAGGAAGGTTTGAGGATTACTGTGATTGAGACTGTGACTCGGTAGAACTTAATATATAATTTGATGGGTAGAACACACTCACTCTCACACACACACACACGCACGCACGCACGCACATGCACGCACATGTACGCACGCACACACACACACACACACACACATTCACACTCACACTCACACACACACGCATACCAGACACATCAACTACATGGTTAATGAAGGGAACTAGGAACTCTCGGTGAAAAACAAAGCCGGTATTTCCCTGGGGATGATTCACACAGACCCGGTGCATTATGGGTAAAGAGAGCAGATGGTGACCTGTTAAACTTCGTTAACCTCACTACGTCCTCACAACACAATACAACTTCCTTAACAGAATGCCTCAACACAACCTAGTCATTAGCTCAATACAACCTCATAGAACAAGTGCTTAATTTGTCATTACGTTGACGCCATGGTAGCATTTTACCATTGCCTCTTAAAATAACTGAGTATAACACATTTATAACTCAATATTTGTTGAGTTGTTTCATGATATCCCAATACAATCTCAAAACAACATTGCAACCTTATTACTTACTAAATATAAGACTAACATTAAATGGAATAAATCACTGTACTGTACCTTTAATCAGTCTCAACATAATGCAGGATCACTGCATGATAAACCTCAATACAACATCAACAGGATATTGTTTGACTATGTACACGGTACTTGATTGAGGAGCATCACAATATAACATCATTATAGCCTCAGTACTGTATATGTAAGCCATTTGTCTACCGATCTAAGGCTATTGATCCCTACCCTCCATGGCATCTGTGAGGTAGCTAGCAGCGCTGAGAGCTCGATCCCGGTGCAGCGAGTCCTGGGCAAAGGAGGGGCGTGGCAGGAGCATGGTGCTAAGCTCTGTGGTTGATGTTGGTACCTGGAAGAGAGAGCGGTGGTGCTCACACGACACAGACAGTACTCTAGTGCTTTAGCACACATGGCATACAAATAAATACTGTGCTGCATATTGTGTTCCCAGAAACCTTATTTTTATAGAGGGAGTTATAATGGACTTTAGCATTAGGGAGAGTGTGGTGGTTGTTGGAGTCTGGGCACTGTCTCAATCCGGTCATATCATTGTCTTCCCAGGCCTCCAAACTGCTGTAACACCACCTAAAATCACAGACTACTGTCTCAAACGGAGCTGTGAAGCTGCAGGCAAGCATGTTGAAGAGGGAGGAGCAGTTCATTCATTGACTAACTATTTCTGCAAAGCAGCAGTTTGTTTACGGAATCGCCTCTTCAATTAAAGCAATACAGCCTGTGGTTTACCTTTTCACATCCCATGGCATTACAGCATACATTTAGACTAGAGCTGGTTGTCTCCCCTAATGGGAGAGTCACTGGCTTTTATAAGGATGGCTCTCCTTAATACTATTGGCCAGGGATGGATACATAACACTTCCTGGTTACATTTGGACTAGAGCTTGTTGTCTCCCCTAATGGGAGAGTCACTGGCTTCTATAAGGATGGCTCTCCTTAATACTATTGGCCAGGGATGGATTCATAACACTTCCTGGTTACATATAGACTAGAGCTTGTTGTCTCCCCTAATGGGAGAGTCACTGGCTTCTATATGGATGGCTCTCCTTAATACTATTGGCCAGGGATGTATTCTTAACACTTCCTGGTTACTGTCTGTAGACAATGTGAGGTCATCCCCTATCCTCCAGCTTTTGGTTGCCAGTAAGGAAACCACAGAGGAATAGCACACTGTTCTGTTATACCTACACACACACGCATTGCATGCTATCACGGGAGCTGCCTCTCTCTCTGTTGTGTGTGGCGTGTTCCTGTGTTCCAGAGAGCCATGGGTCGAGGGAGCAGGGCTTGATTGCTTATCTATTCACCTGTGAGGGGACCAAGCTGGGAGGACTGCTGCTGCTACAGCCATTACACAGTATGTTAGGGTTCTACCGACTCAGGCTCACGCATGCACGCATACCCACTCGCACACACGCGCGTGCGCACACGCACACACATCCATCCAGCCTGTCAGGCCACACCTCATTATGATTATTAAGATCACACAGAGCCAGGCACTAATTTAGCTTCTGTTGCTACTGTGCGTTGCCGTGGCTTCATTTCCGTGGCAACTTATCGTCTGCCATCCCCTCCATCTTTATTGTATCCCTCACTCATTAATTCCTTCCTTCCTTCCTTCCTATCCTTCCTTCCTTCCTTCCTATGCTTCCCTCCATCCATCCACTCTGACCGTGGAGCTCTACAGCTCCCCGTGAGTCTTTTATACCACACACACACATTCACACACACACACACACACGCACACTACAATGAATGTCTGCTCTGGACTATAAACCAGTTTATCCTAGACTGGAAAATCAGTTTATCCTAGATTGAAAGCCATGTCATCTTGGAATGGAAACTAGTTTATCCTGGACTGGGAAACAGTTATTGATGTTTTATATCACATTTATAACCATTTATAAAATTAGATACATGCAGCTACATAAGGCACATACTGTAGGGAATGTAGAAAGATCAAGTGTGAGAGAGAGAGAGAGGGAGAGAGAGAGAGAGAGAGAGAGAGAGAGAGAGAGAGAGAGAGAGAGAGAGAGAGAGAGAGAGAGAGAGAGAGAGTGTGTGTGTGTGAGAGAGAGAGAGAGAGAGAGAGAGAGAGAGAGAGAGAGAGAGAGAGAGAGAGAGAGAGAGAGAGAGAGAGATGCTTTTTTATTCTTTATATTCTGAATTCTCTCCTGGTCCTTTCAAATTCCTCATTGAGCTCTTTCTTTAAATAGACTAGAGGGAGAATTCCACTCCATTACCACTAGGCTCAACCAGGTTGCTTATTAGTGCATAGAACAAACATGCACAAACCATGACAGCAAAATCCCTCTAACAACACACAAACATACTCCCCTTACTTCATGACTAGATGACTTATCAACAGGAAAAAGTACTAATCTGTGACCATGATAGAATTAAGACTGTTCCTACATATTGATATTTAAATAATATGATAAAGGCTTTAAATGTCACTTAAAATGTTGTAAAACTTGACATGGCACTAGAAAATAAAGACAAAAGCAACATGCACACACACACACACCCACCCACACAGGCACAATCGGATGTGTGCACATACTGTTTGTGTGTGTGGCCACTGGTCAGCAATGAAGAGATTCTGACAGCAGCAGCTTGTTTTAGCTCTGAGATCTGATATCACAATGTGTGTGTGTGTTTGTGTGTGCGCGCATGGGTGCGCGACGCGTGTGTGTATTTGTGTGAGTTTTCAATCAGGGAACACCACAGCATTTTTTCTTTGCATGTAATTGTCTACTGTATCTACATCCATGAGTCACTGTGTGTCTGTGTGCGTGTATGGAGGGGGGGGGGGGGGTTAGAGGTGTGAGAGTGTGTGTGTGTGCATGTTTGTGTGTGTGTGTAGATGTGCGCGTGTGCGTGTGTCATGAGATCACAGCACAGTTATGCAAATAATTCAGTCACACACACGTGTATACACACGCACGCATTTTACTTACACTCTCTTCATTGACCTTCTCCATGCAAGCTGGGAGCCCCTGGAGGTTGGAGGGGGAAACCCCATTCTGCTCTACGCCAACAAACAGCTTCCCGTTAATGTTCAGCGATGGATAGAATACCTACACACACACACACACACACACACACAAACACTTACATATATGAGAGTGTTTATGAGAGGTATGCAGACGTGTGTGTGTGCGTGTGTGTGCGTGTGCGCGTGCGTGTGTGTGTGTGTGTGTGTGTGCGTGTGCGCGTCTGACCTGGGACCCTCTGCTGGCACTACTGAACGTGCTGAGTCGCCGTAGAGACCATGGCGGGGCGGGAATGAGGTCACCAGCCGCACTGCATTCATCGTCGGCCAGTTCTCCGTCTGAGGTCTTCCTCAGACGGAGATTAAAGATGGTCGACACCTGACTTCCTCTCCGCGTTCGAGAGGAGAGGGAGCGAGAGAGGAAGGGATGGAGAGACTGAGGAGGTGAGGAGAGGAACGGGGAGGAGAGGAGAGGAGAGGAGAGGAGCTGTGGAGTAGGTGAAGAAAGCTATAGGGGAGAGGAGAGGAGAGCTGTCAGTCATCAAACTATGGCTGTCCATCAACATTAACAAACAGTCAGACTGGCCGCAGAGAAAAACAAACATCCTCACTTTTGCCGCCTCGGAGGAGTCTGTCTGATGAACCTTCTCCTCATGTAGGTTTGCCTCTACATCTGACACGCCCTGGCTCTGCCTACGCACCTCACCACTGTCCAATGGTGGGCCAAATGGGGAGGGGCCGGGTGAGATGTTGGACTCTGTGTCCAGAGCTTTCTGTGCAGCAGCCTAAGGGCGGGGCAGGTTGAGTGTTAAAGCACTATATAATGTTTTATATAAGAAGTTCAACACTGTGGCTGTTAACAAGTCACCTGTTGCTCTTTCTTGAGTCTTTCCACAGCGATGTGGAACTCGCGTTCCTTCTGCCAGGCCTCTGCGATGGTGGCCTGGTTCTGCTCCTCGTAAGCCATGGCCACCACAGCCAGGATGAGGTTGACCAGGTAGAACGAGCCCAGGAATATGACCACCACAAAGAACACCATGTACGTCTTACCGGCTGAACGCAGTGTCTGTGGGGAGTCACCAAACGCTCCATTACAGCTCCCATACAGTATAAGTCAAATTCACTAATGGGTGGTTTGTGTGCCACATAATAGCGGGCTGACGCTTCAACAAGCCACACACTTTCTTACTCCAACGGTGCTAATGTTGCCTCATGTATGTCTAAACAATGCCTGTATGCCTCCTTATGTCCTATTTAACATACATGCGCACGCACACACACACACACACACACAGATACCTGGTGATAAAGGTTTTCCCAGTAGTCTTGAGTCATAAGTCGGAAGAGTGACAGGAAAGCCCAGCCGAATGTGTCAAAGCTTGTGTATCCATAATTGGGGTTTCTGCCCGTCTTCAGACAGTCAAACCCATCTGGACATTTCCTGCAACACAAACTGTGATTGGCTCAGCTGCTCCATTCTGTATGCTATCTTAAAGTGTACAACACTTACAGGCACTAAAGCACGCTGCCCCATAAGACATCAAAATGACCTCAGTGTCCACCAGTACAAGACAGTGGCTGCACTGTATCATAGGTAATAACTGAAGCCACAAAATCTCTTACATTCACACATGACCATATTTACAACCAATAGCTTGCTAATAATGAGTGGTCCCGCCCACACAGCGCACACTCTCTCTCTCACACACTCACACACACATGCACGCACATGATATTTAGCATAATTTATATTCCACCTTCATACCAAATAACATTCAACCCCACCAACGCAATCACATCTGATTTGTACACACACACACACACACACAGTATGAACATGTACTGTACACATGCACACACATACATGGTCCCACTTATTTATTAATTAATATAGTCATTGTTCTCATTCAAATAAAAAAAACATGCCTGTCACCTCCATGCATCATTTCCATCATATGAAATCCTGTTGATTGTGAAAAATAACCTCCAAGCAGGTTATTGACAGTTTGTTAACAACATTTTGGGATATTTTGTATTTTGATGTGAGTATTCTGGGAAAATTGAAAACTATGTGACGTTTAATAGATTTTTATCCACAGTGCTTTGGATATATTAAAGTTTTAAAATACACCAATCTTATTTATGTCTATGGCTATTGGCAGTCTGGCTCTCAGTAAACCTGTCTATAAAAGCCTACTCGGCTTGAGATATTGAGAACTTAATATATTTTGACACAACACATCCTGAAACAATAATATGCAAGTGTTTGTTGTATTTTTCAGATGGCGTGCATGTTTATCGTTGTCGTCATGGCGACTCAACACCTAGCTAATATCCATATTTATTAACATATTCCAATCTTAGATAACATTTGTTTTGAGCTGTCATTAATACATTGAATGATATGTAAATACATGACTTCATTATTATGTAATTGTTATGTAATAGCTGACAGTGTCAAATCCCTAACAAACATTATCATTTAATATACTCCTCTCCACAGCTTCACTGATTTCTTTCCCGCCTAAAGTGTGCTATGAGTTTACAGTAGAAAGTTAAGTTAAAAAATGGTTAATTCATTGTTAAACAATTTAATGAATATGCAATTAAAATTGGCTAAACACGTTAAATTATAGTAACAAATTAAACCAGTTAGCCCAAAGGTCTTTAACAGGGAGTCCGGGACCACTAGGGGGTCCTCAGCGGTACTGCTGAGGACCCAAATTATTTAATCCCAAATTCATTTTCTTCAAAAAATCTAAATGTCAGAAAATATTAACATAAACACCACCTGTGCTAGAAAATTATCAATAGAGCTGTGTTTCTATCTGCCAAGGGGTCTTTGGCCTGAAAAATGTTGAAGACCTCTGAGTTAGCCTATAAAATAATGCCTGTTTACTGTAAAATAGTCTGATATACATTATAATCTTGAATCCTCAGGTAGTCTATCGTATCCGATGACAACCATCCACTTTTGCCTATTTGTGAATCCAATCCGTGACACACAAAAGTTGTTGCATAAAGGATAACATTGGCCAGGTCTCCCATGGAAAATATATTCTTAATCTCAACGGGCGCTTCTTGGTTAAATAATGTATACAGTATATAACAATACAATATTAACAGTAATAAGAGTTATTTGAGAATACGCCATTATTACAGTAAATATTACATAATAATATTTCAGATAAAAATGACCAGAATAGATGGAAGCTAATGTAAACAGAAACAAGAGAGCTGTAAATAAGAACATTATGGTAATGACAAGTTAAACATCCTTTAGCGATAAAACAAAAAGAACTCTAAAAGCAATTGATACTAATTGAATAAAGCAACAACACAGAAAAAGACATAAATAATAAACGGATAAATGTAGCTGCTAATACATGGTACGGTAACACAGTTAATCCTAATCTGATCATACTAATTCCCTGCTGATGCCTACATTACAGTAAACAATGATGGCGTTATAATGAAACACTATCTCCCATCTGATCCAGAGCACGCTAAAACAGTTTTAATCTGATCAGAAAACAGTATTTCCCATTACATTACAGTTAGGAATACTATACAGTTATTGGATCTGAAGTTAAATACATACACACACAAAGCTATCTTATAAATATTGTATTTGTTTTAAATACTTTCACAGCAGATCATTTAGTGGGGTGGAGCTTTTTATTTTGACGTTGTGTTTAGAAACTCTATAGCAACAGATACCTCCCATTTCTGAAATAACTGTTGCCTGACATTACAAAGAGGAAGAAAGGCCGGTATAAACACTGATTCGACTACAGTATTCTGTAAACATCCTGGGTCACCTGTCGGTGTGTGTGTGTGTGTGTGTGCGTGTGCATGCGTGTGTGCGTGCATGTGCAACATTATTTTCAGAGAAATTATGAAGCAATATTGACAGCCTGACAGATGGACAGAGAACATGAAATCAATCTATTATAAGTTTTGTGTACGGGATGGAAAGACTGACACACTTGCAAACACATGAAGTATGTGCACGCACACGCTCCTCCAGGAATCCCTCTCTTTTCAGAGGCAGGTGGCACTAAACAGTCTCCCCAGGCAACTGGCACTGGGATACGGTTGCCGTAGCGACACTAAGGACTCTTTTCCTCTGAGCCTGAGTTTACCTGCGACTTACAGTAGATGACTGTGCTTGTGTGTGTGAGCGTAAGTATTAACAGACCGGCCAATAGTCTGTCTCTCGCATACACGCACATGCACACATTGGCTGTGTCAACATGGACATCACCACATTGTGTGTTGATAATGGTGCTGTCAATAAATATTCATTTTTCTCCTGTAAATATCCTCCTTTCTCTCTGGAGAGGAAGCACTGCTGTTCAATCGTTCCAATTACATATTCACACCTCGCACTACAAAATATTTGCTCTCTTCTAGGCAGTTAGCAGGCATGCTTTGCAGAGCATTTAAGAAAGTTGATTAACCTATACAAATAACTTTATTACTGTAAGTAACATTGTGTTATGTGCTATTATTTACGGAAGAGGATTAGGGCCACGTGAAAAATGTATTCGAGTTCTGACTTTATTATCATAATTCTGACTTTATTCTCAGA
This sequence comes from Typhlichthys subterraneus, assembly GCA_027564835.1. Classification (NCBI taxonomy): domain Eukaryota; kingdom Metazoa; phylum Chordata; class Actinopteri; order Percopsiformes; family Amblyopsidae; genus Typhlichthys; species Typhlichthys subterraneus. The sequence goes on from JAODUH010053019.1 coordinate 17,434, forward strand.
ATTCTGACTTTTATTCTCAGAATTCTGATTTGTGTAAAGTCACAATCTAATTTGTCTAATAAATGTCTAATTTACCTAATGTACTATGACAAAGATTGATTTATTGACTGATATAGGATATTTTATTCGAGCAAACTAAATAATACTGTGACAACAGGAATGTAAATCTGTGTGTGTGTGTGTGTGTGCGTGTGCGTGGGGGTGTGCAAATATGTGTGCATGTGTGTGCGTGAGTGTGCGTGCGTGTGTGTGTGTGTGCGTGTGTGAGCTGGTATGGACATTAACTGTGGCTGCTAGAGAAGGTCAGAACGTCTACTCAAATGTTACTTGGACTATTATTATATAAAGATAATTTCCTCTTTCATTCTCCATGCTTTTGCAAAGAAGAGTGAGCAAATATTGCCACATCAAGATGTGCCATGCTAATAGACTCCTACCCAAAAAGACTTGAGTGCTGTAATAAAATCAAAATGTGCTTCAAGTATTCCAGTATTAGTTTAAGAGTGTGCACACTTAGGAAACCAGGTTATTGTAAGGTTTTTGTTTGTCATTTTTCCCCCTCAAAGATTTCAGCTTGTTTTTCAATTGAATTGTTCATATTATAGGTCACATTAAAGGTGGAGAAAGTCCTGACACGATTTATCCTTCTTTTACATCACAAAATACTGGCATTTTAACAAGGGTGTGTATACTTTTTATATCCCCTGTATACATATCCTCCGGGTAGGGAATGAGTCCTTACTCCAGGTGAAGGAGTTCAAGTACCTCGGGGCCTTGTTCGTGAGTGAGGGGACATTAGAGCGGAAGATTGGCCGGAAAATCGGAGCAGCGGGAGCGATATTACAATCACTTAACCTCACCGTAGTGACGAAAAGAGAGCTGAGCCGGAAGGCAAAGCTCTCGATCTTCCTGGCCATTTTCATTCCTACCCTCACCTATGGTCATGAAGGGTGGGTCATGATCAAAAGAATGAGATCATGGGTACAAGCGGCCGAAATGGGTTTTCTCAGGAGGGTGGCGGGCGTCTCCCTTAGAGATAGGGTGAGAAGCTCGGCCATCCGCAAGGAACTCGGAGTAGAGCCGCTGCTTCTTTGCGTCGAAAGGAGCCAGTTGAGGTGGTACGGGCATGTGGTAAGGATGCACCCTGGGCACCTCCCTAGGGAGGTGTTCCAGGCACGTCCAGCTGGGAAGAGGCCTCGGGGAAGACCCAGGACTAGGTGGAGAGATT
>JAODUH010053030.1:0-43613 GCA_027564835.1 Typhlichthys subterraneus
AACATTTTCGATATGATATTGCGCAACGTGATATTGCGATAACGATACTGAATCGATATATTGTGCACCCCTAATGTATATATATATATATATATATATATATATATATATATATATTACCGCAGTGTTGAATAACTTTACATCACCACAAAAGGGACATTCATAACAACGTCAGCCCTAAAACATACAGGATGTAAACAGGGACACACACACCCACAAACGTGCATACACACCCGTTCACACGCACCAACAAGTGGACGGACACACACTGTATCTGTATCTGCTGTATCCCCCAGCTCCAGTGTTCAGCTCCTCCCCATCTTTCTCCCTCTCTCACATCCCCTTTCAAGTTTTAATAAGATAACTTCCACCATTTTCCCCACTCCAATTTAGTTATTTATTTCCTCTTTGTATGTAATCTTTGCCATTGGGTAATGGACTCAGTCTGTCAAGGCAGACAGAGGACAGAGTGATGGAAAAAGAGAGAGTGTAAGAGCTGGTAAAAGTAAGAAAATGAGAGAGAGAGAGAGAGAGAGAGGCAGAGACAGCGAGAGAGAGAGAGAAAGAGAGAGAGAGATATAGAGAGAGAGAGACTCAATGATCCCTGTCCACTGCAATATTCTGCTCTTTAATGAAGTCCAATCTGTGAACAGTGCCCTGAAGCAGTGGCATTGTGTGCGACTCACAGGAACACACATAATATGAGCTCCGACTGGCATGTGGCGTCCGTCAGATACCCTGACCCCGTTGCAAGAATGCCACAGCACCGACATGAAAGGCACGCTGCTTGTTTCACATTTCTTTTCATGCGATCTCATGCAATACATCTTCAGACGCGCACACCTTTTGCAAGCTCCAGCAGGGGCCCAGGCAGGTAGACCCCAGGGTTCAATTGCCGTCTCTGTTCAAAGTGGCCGCTATATTTGAATACGTTTGACTGATTTGTAACACAGTGGGACACAGAAGTGTCCCCACTGTCTATGCTAATCTTAATCAACATCTCTTGATGTGTGTTCACTTTTACTCGTGGCAGACACTGTTGTGTTTGTTAATCTTACAGTTCTTCATTTACATGTCAACATATTAAAAAACATTGTCATAATGTCATTATAAAACTGAATCCTGAATCTGTGATTGTACATTATTGAGCCATAGTTTATTTATTGTTGATGTTGTACAAGGTTCAAATTCAAAACTAAAGGAATTACAAATGACATAAATGTCTAGATGAATGACATAAATGTCGTGACTGAATGGGCAAGAAAGAAACTATTTGTTGTACATTCTGTTCATGTGATCTCATGCAATACATCCTCAGATGCCACACCTTTTTGAGCAGAGTTCAGTGGCCTTTACTACAAAGGAAGGTAACTGGCTTATCCAGGTAACTTATGCAGTTTCTTTATGATGTCAGCTGTAACTTGCCAAGTAGCCCACACTACGAAAGGTAGAGAGGTTTTGTGCGAGGTATGCTGTCATGGCTACGCTGCATCTGCAAACTGCTCAGAGTAGTTGATCTTTGTGGTAACTCACTGCTACCAATCAATATTTCAATTTCAATATGTGAACACAGAGAGGATGGCCAGAACATGCGCCTTTACCGCATTTTCCTGGCTATTAACCACGGTTAATACATTGATTTTGCAAACCGTCGGCAGCTCTGCGGCTAATACTCGGGTGCGGCCTATACACGGCGTAACATTTTTTTTCTCTCATTGGGCTATTTTATTTTAATCTGGCGATATTAATTATACATCCAAAATGTAATTTTATTTGCTATGGTAGAGGGCTTTTCACATGGGAATTGGCATCCCGCTCTCCGTCCTGCCCGCCTCCCATGTAAAAGGCAAATCACTCAATTTTGCAAATTCTCTGTCTGGTATGGTCTGGTAGACTACAGTAAAAGCTTGTGAAACGTATTTGCCATTTTCAGGGAGACGATATAGTCAATATCTGTTTCATAATGTTGTAAATAGTGCTTAACAAGTACAGTATTAGATAAGACAATAATGTTGACACCAAGGCAGCTGTGTGTGAAGTTGTCTCGAGTGCACAAGTGTATATGAACACAGTGGTTCTATCGTCTTTACAATTATGACAGTGAGTAAAGGGTTGCATATTTATAAGTAACAGGCATCGGCAGAAATAATAGGTACAAACGTCATGATCCTTCCCAGGCTTAGTAGGCTCAGCACGCTACAAAGGCATTGCAAGATCATGATACGCATACAAAATATACCCACTCATGCAAAGGTGGGAGCACAGACAAACACATATTCTTTTACATTACACACACAAGCGCTCACAAGCATACACATGTGCTTTACACTAGAGAAACACTACACACGGTAAGAGACACAATAGTCAGCATCTAGGCTCATTGAGTGCAATATTCCTCTTCTTCCGAAACATGACCCAAATGATAGATGGGACGTGTTTTCTGTTCAGTCATAACATATATCAGAGAGAGTATGTTCATAATCCGTCATCATGTTATAATCCATGTTTGTCGCTTGTCTGTTATGATGAACTGTGATGATTCTTCACTGCAAAACAAATCTACCTTTGGGTATTAATAAAGTTACCTACCTACCTACCTACCTACCTACCATAAGGCTAGCTACTGTATCATATTCACGTTTCACATTCTGACAAACCCCGTACTTACATCGGTGGACAAATAGTGTTTTATTATGCCTTGTCTTCAAACCTCTCCTCACCACCACTACACCAGCAGTGGGATTTAAAATGAGCACATTTCAGTTTTCTTTATTATTACCATGTATAAAAGTCTAGAATGACAAGAAAAGAGAGATGATGTGTGATATCAGGTGAGAAGAAAACAAAAAAGACATGACAAAGGACAGATGTTGAGGCTGATGGAGAGAAGATAAGGGTCGAGGCGAGTTAGTCAGACCAGGCCAATCACAGTGATGGCAACAGTCACAAAAAGCAGCAATGGAGGTGAAATGTAGCTAGACCGTCCACACAGGCAATTAGTCTATAAATAAATATAAGGCCAGTGAAATTATCACAATTGCAGCATTCTGATTTTGTGATAGTGAGCTATTTTCTATAAAAAGGGGATCTGAAGACCAGGCAATGTAAATAACTGACAGAATAGAATGTACTTCTCAAGTTGAAGCCACATGACTGCTACAGTGAAATAAAACATGTACTGTATATATATATATATATATACACACACTGTATATACACACTGTATATATATATGTATATATATACACATTTTTTTAAGAAATAATATGTTAAATATTCTTGTTTACAGATCAAGCCATCACTGTTTTTCACACAATAGGTACGGCACAGTTATTACAGTGCAGGGACACAATTAAATGCCTTAAACTAAGGATGCCGTAATCCAGAAAAATACAGATATTGCTGGCAAGATCTACCTTCAGGGTGCAGTAGGTAGCCTACTGTAGATACCATGTGCTCAAAATGAGCCCCAGAAGACATATTGATTGATATGCTGTGCATTAGACATTCATTCAAAGGGAACAGGAGCTTTTATCAAACACTCCCTAAAGGAGTGCTAAAGTGGGAGATGCATTCTTATCTCTGAATGAGTGCTAATGTAGCAATAGCGAGCACTTACCCCTTTTGAACAGAGAATGCTATACAGACTTTACAAGGGGTGATCGCGGGCACGGGCTAACCTGTTCGCGGGGATATGTGACTGCTTATTAGTGTTTTTGTTTCGAAATACTCATTGCAAAGTAAGACCGACACATGAGCAAATGAGTTTGGATGGTGATATTGCCAGAGGGCTTCTACAAGACATACAGTTACAGCAGTGACGTGCATTCGAGCACAATAATGTGGCTTGTATGATAGGGCTAGACACTTTGAATGCTTGAGGCATACCCCCTACCCCCCAAAACACATTTGACCAGACAAGTCTCAGGTGAAAGCCCTTGTAGCTTCAGCACTCGGCAGTAGACCAAAGCAATCACTCGCTTTTCTCTTTTCATGACAGTTCTAGTTCTTTAGTCTCTCTTTCCCAAAGATATGGGATACACAATGCAACTCTACAGTATTTACAACACATTTTCTTCATTCTATAGCGATGTTAGACAGTCGGTAGCGTAATATATATACTGTATATAATGTGCATATATACATACATGCATACTGTACATGCACGCACACACAACTGTATATTTTGTTTTTAGTTATTATTATTATTATTATTATTATTAGCGTTATTATACTCTATACAAACATATGCAGACAACTGGTACCAAAAATCCCCAATATCAATGGTGATCAATAGTGTCAAAAATCAATACTGTAAATAATGATAGTATAGCTAGTAGACAGTAGACCATTTTACAATATCATATGAAATAAGCCCTTCCAGCTTTTTTAATATTCCTGTGATATTCATCCAATTGCAGTGAGTGGGCATGTGTAGGAGGTCAGTCACACTAACCTCTCAGTGCTTGCTGACACCGTCAGTGGGTGAATGCAAAGAGCTCTTGCTGCGGGCACCGCTCTTCCAAAAAACTATTTCCAGCCAGCCAATGCTCCTTTACACTGGCACTCGCGGTTCCTCTGCGACCAAATAGGACATCTGCCCTCCGGGGATACAGACTGGCTCTCGATCTGTGGCCTGCCGACCGCTAAACCTAGTTCCCGCTTTCCTCTTCGAAAGTGGCCGATAGCAAGTGTCAGGAGCATTAACACGGATTTTGACTATCATAATAGGCCCAGGAGACCCTCTTGACCCCAAGTATCCCATGGTATGGTTGTCTCTAAGGTCCCCATCTGTTGCGAAACACCGGTTGAGCACTGATGAGGAGTGGGCAGCAGCGGGAGGGGGTGGGGACAAGCAGAGTGTCTCTGCCCCCAGGCGGTGGTCCCATCATTGCCTGGAGCAACAGCAGAGCAGGGAAGGTGCACTGCAGCCGGCAAATTGAATAATCCCTTTGGTATTATGGCTCCACTGTAACGCGAGTGTGGCTGTCTGAAAAGGTCAGCGGTGGAAATGCTGTGGCCGCGGGGGCTAGCGTGTTTCAGGCGGCCGCGCAGATTGTGCTTCTCGGCTCTGAAAGGCATCGCTTGCTTTGCGTGTCTGTGTGTGTGTGTGAGAGAAATACACTGTTGTTGAGTATGTCTACACACTGTATACTGTGTAATTAAAGCTGCATAAGGCTTCAGCCAACACACTGAAACTGTTTATCAGTAGAAGCATGAGATAGTTGTCCAAAACTTGTCTGGCCTACTGAGTGAGTAGCTCAGAACACACTCTGCCGAATCATCTAGTTGGGAGAAACGTAACATCATCTTTCTAAAAACAAGCGCAGTTTGGTTCTGCTGTGATCAACAACTATGCAACATGACTACATACTGTACACTGCCAAGACTGCATTTTCACAGTCTTATTATTTAGTTTACAGCTCACTACATTATTATTATTATTATTTTTCAAAGGTACCTTACTACTTACTATCCCACAGCAGCTTCATTATATATATTCTTTATTTAACTTATTTTCTCATTATAACCTGACCTGGCCTGGTTTAAATGAACATGAAAGTAACGGACTGTAAGGGGAGGAAAGGTACATGCCATTGGCCATATATTGAACACTTGAAGGAGGAGATTTACTTGAACTAATTCGTTCTTACCTTCCTTTTCTCAAACTGGGCTTGACCGGATTCCCACAGAGGCCCAGAGACTCTCCAAGAACCATTGGAAAATAATAAGAGAAAACACATGTATTTATTTTCACTGCTATTTTTATATTATAATGAGTGTGGTGTGTTAAATACATCAAGAGAAAAATAGCAGTGAAAATAAATACATGTGTGTTTCATATATATATATATATATATATATATACACACTGTATATATCCTGTACGGTATATATATCGTCTTGTATCTGCCAAGTCAAGTGTGCACTTTGGCCAAGCATTTCATTAACTGCTTCTCTGTCTGTGCTAAATAAACTTTAAGGAGTTGGAGAAATAGGGGGGGGTGGGGGGCTGAGAGGAAATGATGACCTGCTATCCCCTCTGCATCTCAATCATAACACCGCATGAATATCAAAGGAGATCAAGCCCATGGACAAGCAGAGAGAGAGAGAGAGAGAGAGAGGGAGAGAGAGAGAGAGAGAGGGAGGGAGAATGGAGAATGTTCTGCAGTAATGAGGAAACATATGAGCAGGATAACATATTGCAAACATATATTTTCAAAGATCAAGGGGGAAGCAAGGAGAGGCTGGTGAATTGGCAAGCATTCGTCTTTCAATGCATGTAATAGCAAAAGACTGGAAACAGACACGCTATTTCATGAACTGTTTGGATTCATCATCTTATTGGTTCACATTCTTGAATGAGCGAGAGCAGTAGTTCTGCTCCTACAGAAATACCTCCTTTCAGAAATGTATCGAAACAACTGCGTGTGCTCGGTGCCATGCTCAAGGGATCCTGGATGGTAAGGGATGAGAAAGTTTCCACATTCCGAGCATGAAACTTTCCAGCAGACTATCCTCTTGCCTCCCCCGGCCTTCCACTTGTCTTATGCTAAATGAATATCCACACTATACAGACCCAGGGTTACTGATCAGTGATCCAGTGAGAGCTGCCTCGCCCTCCCTGAACCAGTCAGCTGAACAAACATCTCTTTCGCTGTAAAATCAGCCCATCCTTTATTCCTGAAATAAAAGGAAGACTAATTTAGACGAGAGCCAGGGGCCTGTAAATACTCTCATAAGTGAGATTTGGGTTTTCCTTTCACCCCTCCTTCATTCTTCTCTGTTAATTAACATAAAAGCCTTGTTCCTATTCTTGCGGGCCTCTACCGTCTCAGCCCTCAGTCTGGCCAATGATGACACAAAAGAACGCCATAAGAAATGCCCGCACCAGCGCGCTGGCAGATCGTATCGGGGCGGTGCCATAAAGAGAGGCCGAAGTACTCCGCTGCCACTTGTCTAGAGCCGCGGCCCAATGCAATTATCGGTCTGGGGTGATAATAGCACTCATAGGGGGGGTGTAATGGCATTCAGATAGGCACCTCATCATCATAATCCAGGGCCAGGCCTGCAGCCAGGTTCACTGTGCCACCATAAAGCACCTTGTTTCCGATGAAGCACAGTAGTGTGAGGGGAACATTCAACACACACTGTATAGTATGTGGCTTTTTGTTTTAACTCTGTCACCGCTCATATAACATAGACAGTGCATGGTATACACTATATGGCTGTATGGTGGCATGATGATCAAGTCTGACGGCAGAGGATAAGCATGGATGGCTGATGGAAATGTGAGAAATACATTATGCTATAGTGACAGCCTGTGGAAGACAAATGCGATCTTGGGGCATTGAGCCTGGAATTAACACTGACAATGGGCTTATTATAGGGTACAAATTGCAATATGCAAAACAAAGAAATGTCATTCTTTGCAGGCTTAAATGATAATCCCCAAAGAATTTACCATACTCCTCATATGTGGAAAATTATGTTATACACAAATTGCATGTCTGCTGCGACAGAATCCCAATCTCATATTTTGCCCTGTATAAATTAAGTCTGATGAGCCCCACAACAAATTAGATTTCCAATAAATCTGACAGTAAACACCTTGTACTGCACATGGAGTACAGTCAATTCTAGACTGCAAAGGGCATGTTGTACAAATACTATACTGTACTATGTATGTCTAATGACAGAACAGCATAAGAGAATGTATTAGAATAACAATATAACTGTTGCATACCTGCAATATGTTCATACATCAAGGAGATTGATGTCTGAATTAATAATGAACAGCAGAAAAATAAAAAGATATAGAGCTTTAAATAACTTGTCTCAAACCACTGGTTAGGGGGGAAAGCCTTTTGTGCTTGGGGTCTGCAACTCGTTAGAAACAACCTGTGCCCAGGGCAGAAAGATTACTTTCTCCATGTATATCACCTTTGACCCTACAGGCACTTTCTGTATCACTGAACACTTTCACTTCACTGCAGGGAACATGTCCCAACTGTGCTCAGGAGGAGAGCTGGAACGTAGCCATACTATAAACTGTGTACTGTAGGTCAGTCAACCCAGGAGTGGTCTGTGGAAGCAGCTATAATTAATGGCTGTAGTTTCCAGCCGTGATTTAATGGATTAGAGTGATTTCTCTCCCATCTATGTGCACCATTGCTAGCCAAATATCAAATCCCAGCCCCCCTGTTCTGCAGTATATTGGACCGCCATGAAAATAAAATGGTTATATAATGTAGAGCCATAAGAGCCATGGGACTCCAGCCCCTGATCAGGAGAATACTCAGATATACAAAATGCTCACACAGACTAACCTCCGGTCTTATCATAGCTGAAGATGATGGATGCTAATTACAGGATGTAGCGTTGTTGTTCCCAAGTGGCTAATTCTCTCACCATTCCCCCCGCCCTCCCCCCCCTCATTATACTGTAAATGTTTACTGCAAGAGAGGCTGGATGGAAACGGCACCCGAACAGCTAATCTACTGGGGGCGTATTACAGAAACGTCCTAACTAGCAAATCCTATTTTAACTGTTTGGTCACCATGGTAATTCGAGTTAGGACCCGATTTAGGATGAAGGCCATTACAGATGATCAGTTCCTAAATAAATGTTCCTATCCTAACTTAAGATAGGAAAAGTGTATTACACAAGCCTCCTAACTTTCTGTAATCTTAAATAAGCAGTCCTAACTTTAGGACAACTGCTAAACTGTCCTAACTGCCACTGCGTTAGCTAGATTAACGTAATCTGTACCTTAAAATAAAACAGAACCCAACTGATCAAGCTGCAAAAAGACAGTATAGGCTCACTACTACTGTATAAGTAAAGAGAAGGAGAGGAGGAGCATATGTTTTGATGCAGCTGATGTCCCTAATACAGCAGAATTGTTTTCAGGTAGAAATTACATTGCATAGAGGTATGCACGGAGACCGTGCTTCTATTAGGATAAATCGTGCATCCCTAGGTTCTACCTAGTTAAATGTTCACACTGCTGTCTGTAACTGCACCCCAGCTCTAAGCCTGACTTCACCCACTGCACAAACGAAGTCGAAGAGCTGAGTGAGCGGGGGGCACGTTCATTTAATTTGATATCACACGAGCGGACGAAGATTACTGTTGCAAACCAGCTAAGTCGAGGGCGTTTTACCAGATCTGAAGTGTAGAGCAATGTTCACACAAAGACTGCATTTTCACGTAGTCTTATTATTTAGTTTACAGCTCAAAAAACAAAATTTTCACTATTGTCTTTTCAGTAACATTGCATGCGATTTACTTGACTAAGATAACTTTGTTTCCTGAAGTCCACACACTGGTGTGCTCAACACATCTGCACCACTGGAAAGTCTTTCCTGGTAATATTTTACTTTACCACATATTGACCAGCATGACTTGAGTTGTGATCAAATATAAGACTAAAAACAAACAAATACTTTTTCTCATGAAATATTGTGATCAAACTGAATATTTCATCCCAAACATCAACATGTCATTGGAAAGTAAACTATATGTTTTATTCAAGTTGACCAGACCTGGCTGACTGCATCTCCCCTCAACCTAAAAAGCTAATGATTTGTAACATGTTGTGTGAAACACACTTTTTTTGTCAGACTGGAGATTTGTGGGGACATTTTAGCTCCGTCATCATTTGGTACACAGTGTTTCTTTCTAAATTTGTGATCTCATATATTTAATTGATACCAACACCCACGCCTCACATTAATATCTGTGGTTTGGAATTGATAGTTTGTTTCTCCACACCATCTGGTGAGAATGAATATACAGTATGTGAAGCGCAGCAGATGAGGTGGCTATAGTGGTGCTTGCATGACAGCTGAATCAATAGTATGTGATGTGTGTGTGTGCGTGTGCGCGCGTGTGTGCGTGTGTGTGTGTGTGTGTGTGTGTGGAGGGGTGGGGTGAAGCACAAGTTTAGATGGACAGGGACAAGGCATGGTCAAAGAGAAAGGCAGAGGCAGGCATGTATGCAGATAGTCACACACTAGCAAACGGTTAACACAAGCCCGGCATTTCAAACTCTGTTGTCAATTATTCAACGGCTAAGCCCTCTATTGTTTTTCACCAACCTTGTTTTGCTTTCACAAAATGAGCTGTTTGATTGGCTATTACTGTGCCTGTGGTGATGGAAGGACTCACATGTCCACAAATGTAGGTGAAGTGCTGTATACTGTATGTACATGTATACTGAGTGAGAGTGTGCAGGATCACATTCTCCATACTTAGTAGTGCCAGCAGACGCTATAGGATATTGATGACGCCAGTGTATGTTATCTGTACTGGGGGGAGGGGTGGGGGTTAAGGATGCAACCCAAGACAACACTGCAGATGACTGCACTCACTGCTAATAGTAACATACTATATAGTCTGATCATGTCTTTACAAATAAACTCTCCACATGTGTGATAATGTAGGAGGAAAAAAGGAGCGATAGAACCGGGGATACAATTGCGTGAGCGAAAAAAGCAACATACAACAACCAAGCATGATTGGCTAAGGTTCCACAAAGATACAAACCCTAATATATTCAGCCTTGGTGCTAGGCAATATGGTTAGAAACTAGGGGTTTGTGGCCCCTTACATTTGTAGGCTAAAAAGCAGCTTATCAGAGCAATTATCACAACTATGTATTCCCCTCGTTAGTAGAACATACACAAGTCGTTTGAATTTGGACATCACAGTCTAATGTCCTCTGTGTGTGCAAATTATGTCCATATAGACACAATTTAGCAAGATAATCATTTACAGAGACATAAATTAGAATCAAAATGTAATAACAAAAATACTTTCTGATGATTTGACAACATGCTAATACGAAAATAAAAGTGTCTTGAATGATGCAATTTAGTAGTTAGATTATTGTAAGAAAAAAAAGATTTTATGGTTTTTAGAAGAACTCAGACAATGCATTATTACAGTTAAGTAGGCCAATGATGCTCCACCCTGGTGAAAGTTTTGCAAACTATTATGGCAAAAAATAAATGTTCATTTTCCAATGGGAATTGGCCTATTGTTTCCGGATAGAATGGTTTCCAAGATATTCAAATCATTAGGTTTAAATGGCTCTTTAGGATCTACTTGTTCTCACTAGTGTTTTTTCCCATTAGCACTAGAACCACAGAGACAGATTGACATCAAAACTACTTCCGTTTGTTCTCTTTAATGGACCATCATTGATAACAATTTGGGCGTGATTTAGGTGTGCCGAAAATGGCCAGATAGTTCATCCAATCGACTGCCAAGTATTTTTTGAAAGTCCCTGCCCTTTTCAAACTGTTTCAATGGACTGCTCGATGGACGGCTCCCCAGACAAGCCATCTGGCATGTCAGGTTACCTTTAAGACTCCTTTACTACAAAATCGTGGGTTGGGGCGATTAGTCTGTTGCCTTCCCTTTGTATTCTCAGATAAAACAATCAAAAATAACAACATTGTATACAAATATAGAGAGGTGTTATGTGTCATTTTGCTGAAAATGTCACAGCTTTACACACTGTGTAATTGTGTAGAATATGGATACAGGTTTTGACATTATTTTCCAAGAATAAAATAAGTAATTGTATAAAGTATTTACAGTCAGCGAAGTGATGAATCAATAAAGATGTCAATATTATTTAAATTTGGATAATTTATTCACCATCAACCAACATATTACCAGCAAGTTAGAAACCACCAAAAGCATTAAAAACCATAAACCTTTATGACTCATGTGAATCCCATTAGAAAACCGCTAAAAGCACATCAATAATTAGTCACAGGTCACTTCTTTAACCAGTAGGATATTTTATATTGTTATACGTCAAACCATAAGGAAAGGCTTCAATACCAATTGTAACCATTACAAACCAAATAAATAAATAACTTAGAAATGCTATATCTGTATAAATGCTGTGATATTTGTAGCATATCAAGCAGTGTGTTGCGTAAACAATACCAGTAGTTGATCTGTTCACCACAATGTTCTACCTCCTGACCTACAAACCGTTATGGGACCAAGCTGCTACAGCAATTTAAATATCCAAAAATTTCTATAAAACTGGAAATGTGACTTACAAGGGAACTTTCACAATTGATCTTGAGTCTCAATCTATATGAGTGCCCCATGAATGAAGAAGGAATACACATTTTAGAGCAACATAGGCTGCTGTCCAGATGTGGTTTTCCAGAGACACGCATGCATTTTCCAGTGGGACAACAAATAGCATTGACTGCCAAAGCAGTATGTGCTAAAGAGTGGAGGTGCTATATTTTCATGTCCTGACTTCTTGCTGATTGAGAAAATAGGGTGCGTCATGAAGCACAAAATATGGCAACAAAGGCCCTGTACAATTACGCACTTAAAGACCTTATTAATTGAAGAAATGGGGGACAATTCTAATTACTAAACTTCACAAACAGAAGTCTTTAGTTCCCACACATTTAATAATACATTTAGTGTAATGGAAATATAATGTTATAAGTGGTAAACGCAGCTGGCCCAACTATTTTGGAGTGTGTATAGATGCCTGTCCAAAATAAAGGTCGGTTGAAATTCCTGATTGAAGCAAATAAAAGTCTGGGCTATGAATTGCAGTTTTACTGTAAGCTATTACAGTATGCTAGTGGCTACCTACTGCACAGTGTAAACAAGCATCCAGCTAATATCCGACACCGCACGGCTTTTATCACTGAATGTAAATAATGAAGCAACATACTGTATCCTACTACCAGATCAAGCTGTTATCTTGTTATCACGTAGTTGCAGGACATTTTTCCTTTGGCAAATTATAATAATTATCCCACCATCATCGTTGCTTGAGTCATTGATGGGCATCTACCCCGTGATTTTTAATGTTGTAGGTAGGCTAATCGTTAAGTAAGTGCAAAGTTTACATTGCTGTTTTACTTGAATAGATCTTGATAGGAAGCGCTTTCCGTAGCTCTAACTCTTCTCTCAAGATCTTTTGTAAGTGGAGCGGGGACACACTGGGCTACATAACATGTTCTGCGGTAACTTGTGACAGTTCCACACAAAGTAAAAATCCAATGTAGCTATTGATGCTTGTATTGCTTCCCTGCTAAAAAATCCAGCATTTCTGGTCACAGCATAAAGTAGGTTTTGCATGCTGGAACCAGCATGGAATGCTGGTTTGCTGGTACCCCGGCATCCCATGCTGGTTGTTGGTGTGCTGGTATACCAGCTAGACCAGCACTAACCAGTATGAACCAGCATGGAAAACAAGGCAAAACAACTTTCTTCTGGAACTTTCATTCCAACGTGGCTCTGTTCCTTCTTGGCCTGTGAGTATCTACTATCTAGAACCAAGTAAATGTTATATTCTGCTATTGGCAATTACCTACTGTAGTAATGCTGTGGAACATACATGCCTGTGCTATACGTATACTACAGTATAGTCTCGATTGTTGAACCTAGATCTTTCTGAAGATTAATTCCTATGCATCCAGTGTCCTATGCATATAATTTGACAAGTTAGTGCTTTATGACCTATGTAGAGCAGAGGGCATGGCTTTCATGTTTGAGGGAGGGTTTTACAGCATTTTAAAATGTGTTGACAAATTGAACAGTGCACATTATTTATAAATGTATATAAAGTCACTGCAGGGAATGAGGGTGTTTTCACCTTTGAATATAATCTGAGTATACTACCATATTGCTATTACAATACAGGTACGTTGCAGCATTACTTTTTTTCAATGCTGCTGTAAGAATGTTATCCGGCAAACATTTGAAAGACAAAATTAACCTAAATTTTACACATCTTGAGAATGAAACAGCTGCTTCTGTTTCGGCTGTAAGCACAACATGGAAGTAGGACAGATGCACAATAAACTGTTACAGTTCCTGCCACTGTAAAACTGCTTTGTGTTGAACAAACAACTGTAGCTGAATGATCTAAGCACACTTTGTTCTTGTTCTCTTGGCTGATGCCAAAAATGAAGAAGAAACTTGGAATGAAGTCTGATTTTAGTCTTTAAACCTGCAGAGTAAACTCTGGTGCTTGAAACATCATCTACTGGAGTTAAGCCAATAAAAACAAAAGAAATCAGGCAGAGAACCATTACATCTTGAACCACAAGTAAAGTGATATAAAGATTGTGCAGTATCTTCAGCCATTATCTCACCTTTATACACTGTATTTTCAAACAAAACAGCAAATGTTTGGGAATTCTGGTTTGGTGAAAACACACTTAGCGGTACCTCATAAATTATTCCAGACCTCTTAAATCTATATAATATAATATCAGTGAACCAACATTGACATTGTACAATTGTAAAGTATTGCGTAAGATAATTGTAAATATAACAACAACCTACTGTATCAGCCTCTTCCATCCATTTAAACTACATCACATAAGCAACTTGTGCTGAACATCTGATACATATACGTAAGCTTGACAACACTACGTATCAGAAAGCACTGTCACTCACTGAAATACGTAATTGTGGCACGATGCTGGTACAATGCTTTATCTATACATTTGAGTCTTTACATTTATTTTAAGCAGTAGCCTTAGCCTACAGATATGTAAGACCTGACAACAGCCAGACTCATGTCACTTTCCAGAATAATTCCTCTAAGCTTATTGTCTGTTTTGGTCATTGAGTAATGTAGTTGGTCATCGCGTATAACAATGAAAATACCGCTCCTGTCAAGTGGGCGGATCTTGACCGAGGTAGCCAGCGCTATGTGCTAGAGACTTTACTTTATGCAAGTTAAGGCTGGCTGGCTCTGTGAGACTACCTACCTCCATTACATCCACTGTGACAAATATGTGCTCTTGTCATGTATTTCACAGTATGGAAGTATAACACAATTATTATAGGGCCAGAACTATGTACCCAAGTCAAAAATTTACTAAAATGTTTTTTCTTTTTCTTTTCAGTATTCACATTTATTTTGCTCTTCAAGGTTTGTCCATGCATGCTGAAGATGTTAAAGTTCACAACGTATACTTCAGTTAGACAAAGTGGCTCTTAACGCCTGCTGTTTAGTAGCATCCATCATCCGTCATTTACGTCTTACAGGTTGGAGTGGTCCCCGTTTGTCAAGAAAACCACTCAGCTCTGTGACAACATGAGGCTGTTTGCCATGTCATCCGCTTCCTTGTTTCTCATTGCACAAGCATGCGCACATCACAGCAGACCGTCGGCAGTAACACACACGCTGGCACAATTATCCATTTGAGAGAGCATTCAACTGAAGCATTCTGCATGAGCTATCACTACAGCATGGACCATGTATACTGTAGTCTTATTTATTTCATATTTCAAGTAGTTATTTCTAAATGTTAGGTATCAGTATTGCATGCCTTTGCACTGAGCAGAGGATAGTCATTTAAATAAGATATAAATTCAAAAACTACTGTCACGTTCTGTCAGACATTCCAAGAAATTATTAATTCAGATGCAAAAACTAGAGATGTCCAACTTTTAACAGCAGTATTTATTATGCTTACATATTTAGGTTCACTCATTTGACTTTTATTACAATGATGTAAAATCCTCCAAAAACATTAATATTATGTAAATATTGCCAATAAATAAATAAAAATATGTCATATGGACGTTTGGGTTTTTGGGTTTTGGGTTTTTTTAGACTGTTGGAATTTCTCCTACGTATTTGGTCTGATACAGACAAAAAATATGAAAGACATGAATACATTCACTGATCCATGTGTAAAACCGCAGGGGTGATTGCACATAGACATATAGACATACTGTATTGCTCAAATGGGTAATGCCCATCGTGTTAATTGCCCTGTTAAACATTTTTAACAATGTACAGTGTACACTTACAGTAAATAGACAGATACTGATTTATACTCACACAAGTCAAACCAGATGTCTTTGTGATTGTGGTATGCTCATTATTTCAAGTGTGTCCAGAAGAACACACAGATAATGCATGTTGTCTCATTTAAATATCTAGTGCTTTTATGATGATCAAACAGACTCTTCAGTGATTGCAACACTTTGTCAAGCACTACAAACTGGATGTATGTAAAACCAATTTCAATTCTGATCCTTCACCGTGTTCATGTTCATGAAAATTCAAATATATGCTGTGAAATATTCAGGTGATGGAATGTAGATATTGGTGGTGAAATTAAGTACAGAAAACTGTTAAAGGTAAATATGAGCTAATTCAGGGAGTCTCCCCCTTCTTAACAGCAGCTCCCTAAGGCCCGCTAATTGTATACAGTATCCTGGAAATGCGGACGAGAGATAGCGAGAGTGAGCGAGAGAGAAAGGGAGTTTGTAACAATGAGTGTAAAGTTGAAGGCTAATATTCAAGGCATTTACAATATATATATTTTAACTGGTAAATACACAGCACTCTAGCATATGGTCTAGCATACAGTATTATCATTGTTTTGATCACATCATGTGACAAAAATCTTCTGTCACAATGACTGGTCTGCAATGGTTATGTTTTATTCGCATAACAGCCATACCTGTAATGTTGCTAATGGGAAATTGAGGAACAGATATACAGTACAGGTATATCGTGCCTGGTTCCTGTTCACATATGACCCCTTGCAGGAACGGACCCTGTAAAATGCAGGAATATACTGCATGGGTGAAAAAGTCTTAAGAAGAACAGAGGATGTAAAATATGAACATGTTAAACATTGTAAAAGAGGTTTCTATAATATGTATGCAAAAGGAGGGACATAAAAAAACAAACATAATACGTGCATACTTCTTGAACATTTAGAATTAATGGCTTGCCTAAAAAGTACTGCAAAAATGCCCTATCAAATATAAGTGCAAGTTATGAGCTGACTAATGCTTAAAACAAGCAAAACTGGCTGCCAGTGCAGTAAGTGAAATTCACTTGATAAGATGTCTTAAAGTTAGTGCACATTTACTTAAATTAAGTCACTATAAGCCATTTATATTAGAAAAAAGTCCAACTAGATTTTACATCTAAAAACAAGATTATCACACTAAGTTTTTGCAGTGAGTAAATGTATTTTCACAACAATACAGTAGTTAATTTTCTCCAGTCCGAATCAATTCATGATCTTGATGAGCATTTTCTATTTTGTTGAGTTTCTTTTCACACAGAAATATCCAAGTGCACCAAAATTCATCACAACAAACTACTTGAGAATGTTCACATTGTGTCAAATGTGTCTGGGATGAGAGCAACAAAGTAAATACAAGAACGAGGTATTTTACTCTGGACTATTTAACATGGTACAATGGCAGAGATGACTGTGGTAATTATCTGAGCAACATCTGGGTTATAATGCAAAGCACACCTCGATATATGGGAGCCGTTTAGCTCAAACTCGCAGACTACACCTGGTAGTTAGGTAGGATCACGTTCCCACCACAAACAAACCTCTTCAGTGTTCGCTTGAAACCAGACCAACACCACCTCCTCTCAAGGGTCTTGAAACGGTTGTTTTGGTCCGCACTCAAGTGCGATTACTATGGTCACACCTGCTCCAAATGAATCGCACCGAGGGGTAAACAAAACCGAGTTCAACTTAACCAGACTAGAGTGCTGGCGTGTAAACGCCATAAAACACAGGCCTGCTCTTTGCACACTTTTATCAAAACATACTATATATGCACATCATGCACAGAGTGCCTGTACAATATTAATGTAGGAGGTGACAGTGGGACAGCGGCATGAAGAGACTTCTGACCATCTTCCCTCAAACCATTCATTCATTTTATTTGTTTGAATTTAATTAACACAGAAAAGGATTCCTTTCCGTTTTGCATGTTTTAATGTACAGCCCCGATCAGGAAGTGGCTCAATGCATGCCCACAACAGGCAGCGATCATAATGGGGAGGTCCAGAGTGTGAGTATGCATAGTAATTGCTGTTTATCCCTGCAGCCCTTTCTACTGGTGATTTATGTGCGAGGGCTTCACTGGTGCACTTCAGCTTCGAGAGCATCGACTTGTGGACCCTTTTCTGCTCAGATTTGTGGACAAGCACACTCTGTGAACCCACGTGTTACCACACTGGACAATAGGTCTGCTAAGATCAATAACAAGGAACATCTTCAAATTAAGGAAAATGTCAATTTTCTATTGATGGTCGACAGAGATAACACAATAATTGTCTATTTCATGCCTGTCTGACATATATCTATTTAGACTTCTCACACGCACACACCTACAGTCTCCAGTCACTTGAACCTAACCTTCAAGAGGAAGTCATCCATGCACATTTTACGTGGAGTCTGCTCCTTCCGTTGACCGGATTACTGAAGCTTTGTTCCATTATCTGAACTTTGCTCTGCCCCTAAGAAAAATAAAGACAGATTTTCTACTCAACAAGCTTGCCTTTTACTGAGCCTCTGTTTGAGTACATAGCTAGCTATTTAATTAATTACACTTACTTTATTTACCGCCATGGTATTTATCACCCTTACTGCCAGTATCCTAAAATGGGACTCCTGGATATTCGGAACAACATTTTTGAAGCCTCTGTTTCAAATGTGTAGTTGTATGGATTTGAAACCGGTGTGCGAGAGTGTGTCAGTCCCACATACAACATTATTGGTACTGGGGGCACTGTAACACAATTCATGCATTATTGTCTAAACAACACTTAACACTGAACTGAGCTCCAGTGGTTGTTTAGGAATGATGACAACGCCCACACATGCAGAAAGTCAGTTCGGCTGTCACTTAATTAAGGTTGCCTCATGGAACAATATGAATATAGAGTAGGGCATTCAAGTGGTCCTGTTAGTGTGGGCGACGACAGGACCACAGAGGAAACAGTGAATATTGGAAGAATGAATATTGGGAAAATAAATGACAACTCTGCTTAACTCTGAGCCATTTAGGTACCACTTGTGCTCGTCATATGCCTCCGCCTCCTGAGCCTGCAGCTCTGATAAACACGAGTTCTGGGTGCTTATCTGCCAGGTTCATTGGAAAAGCAGGTCCATAAAGTCAGTGATAAAATTAAGGGTGCGGTGGCAGTATTTCAGCCAGGTCGACTGCCACTTCCCATCGCCTGATTTGTAACCTCAGCCCGACACATCCATTACAACTGTCAGCCTGGCTATAGTGCGGAAATACTTTGCCATATTACTGTAAAGCAGACACACTGCAGTGGCAACTGTTGCAACCTTAAACTAATGGCCCCACCACATCCTTATGACATCATATAGAAAAGCATTAAGTTCATGTGGAGCAATATATACATTACGATAAACGTGTCACTTACATTTGTAGGCTCAGCAAAAGCATGCACTCTCTCGCTCACTCGCGCGTGCACGCACGCACGTGCGCACACACGCAACAGCAGGGGAGGTTGATCTGCGGCGGTTAGAAATTCTCAAGGAAAGTTTAAATCGTTGTATGACTTGTATGACTTAAAAAAAAAAAAGAGACCCTGAGAAGCTGCTGGATCAGAGCGTTTCATTCATGGCTTTTGCAAGCAACATATCACAAAGCATTAGGTAAATATTAACATGAAATTGCATAGCCATCACATATCCACACGTGCAGTCATATCGTGCCACCACATGTCATGCACTCACGCAAAATTGCCCCCACCCCATACACACACACACACACACACACACGCACACAGTCAGTACTGGATAAAAGCATAAATTAGACTGCCTCAATATGCTGCACCTATCTGAGGTGCGCACGCATGGGGATGAGCTGGTCTGAACCATGCACTCAGCAGTCTGAAAGAGAATTCTGGTACTCACAGTTGGAGTATGTGTGTGTTTGTGTGTGTGTGTGTGTGTGTGTATGTGTGTGTGTGTGGGTCACAGAGGAATAGGGAGATGAAGAATACAGAAGAAACAACATTAAAGATAAAGAGTGACAATCTTAAAGCAGTAGGAGCCAGCATCCATGTTTCAGAGCACAAACGTTGCTTTTAGAAGTTGGTTTAGTAGGTAAATGGTCATGTAAGGCCAGCAGAGCAGGACTGATGGTGTCCCCTTAACACCCACGTGTATGTGCACATCATAGACTGTATATATACAGTATAAATGGACAAGCACTGCTCTGGATCTGGATGTTGCCACATATTTGCAATACCTGACTCCGCCTGTAACACTCTATATTCATTAGAGTGCTATACATGTATGACTAATATATTTATTTTATATACAAAAAATATAAAACATTTATTTAAAATTCACCCCCAGTAAAATTGTCAGTTGTGAATTTTACAAAAAGTGTATTAGCTTACAATTATCTTGCAATAGATGACTAAACCTTTAATGTTATATACTTGAAAACCCCATTAATGCCACCAGAGAAATAATGGGCAATATTACAGTGAAGTCCATGGACCTCCCTATTGACTTGCATGGACTGCTGAGTCCTTCTGGTCTACATAAAGGGTGTAGCACGTCTGCGGAACCCTCTCCAGAGATTCTCTGTGGTGTGACTATATGGGAAGTGCTTCTGGAATAAAGCATGCCAAGCTCTGAGGGGCTCTGTCAAACCAAAACAACAATGTTCAACCACAACACTGGTTTAAACCACAAGGGCTATTATGAACACTAATCAAAGTAAATTTACATTAGACGTTCCAATCCGGTTTTAGTTTACATGACAAGTAGTGTGTGATAAACAGCAACGCTATCACAGTGCCTTGCTCTCACAAGGCTGAATATTTGTACCTGTTTGGCATTAAACAATAGATGAGTTGTTGCCTGCAGGCCAAGCTGGGTGAACAGATTTGCTTACAAGGACACAGGGAGGTTGTTTGAGCCTTGAGTGACAAGACTCCGTTTCCATCAGGGAGCGTTCCAAGGCATCTTTCAATAAATCAGTCATTGGCTGTTGACACACTAACTGAGGCAACCTGGAAATGCAGTTTCTGAAAACACATCAGCTCCGTGCAAAAAATAAATAAATAACAAGACACCTTTGACGTGTCAAATGGTGCTTAAATCAAAATGTCATCTCCAAAGCACTTGCCCCCTCCAGTAACCTCCCCCCTTACCGCACTGTGCCTACCAGGAAACCTTGATATTTATGTAACTGCAGTGCATATGTTTCTATCTGGCTAAATCACCGGAGCTAACTGTATATAATCAGTCAAAACTCACCTACACTACATTACCAACTGTGAGACGCCATGGTAACCCAGGTGCTATAGCAACCAGGTTTTGATCTAATTGCAGTATCACTGGAACTTTCAAAAAGCGTACGGATGCAACATCGCCCTTGGTTACCTGTCAGAAGATGCCTATCTAATGAGCCACATCAGAAGGGGTCTACTGAGAGCTTTTATGCGTTTGGTTTATCCTAATATCAGACTTTCTCAAGTGGAAAATCACAACTATTAGTATGGAAGCTTTATATGTAAATGGTAAATGTGTATGTGTGGGAGCTATATACATGTATATGTACATGTATATAGCTCCCACAGTGGAATAAAGACAATGGCCAGGAAAATGTGCGAATGTATTTGAAGGTTGAGCGTGTACTCAAGAGACAATATAGAGAGGGTTGTGTAAAAGCAAAAACACAGCATCCCATGGGGAAAGTTGGTGTTCTGCCCCTCCCCCCACACTCACAGCTATATGAATTAAGGAGCACAACAATCCAACACAGCATCCTGTTTTTAGCAAAGAAAAAAAGCGAACTTATTTTACACACCTGTAACCAGCAACAGACACTAGTAGGTATAAATGCAGCCAACAAAATACAAAATATAATATGAATAACCAAGTACAAAACACAAAGGAATATTGGAGCATTCCCTCTTGCACAAATACAACACTATATACATACATACATACTGTACATACATACATACATACATACATACATACAGCAGTTTACACTAATATCTGTAAAAAGTATAATAGCTACAGTAATGGCAGAAACCATTAATTTCATGTTTATTTCTTCATTTGCTAGTGTTCCTCCAAAAGACGCTATTTCTTACCAGACGGAAGAAGCCATGCCAATGTCTCACGCTCTTTGAAATGACAGTTCAATTAAAAATAAATGACAGAACGGGAAGAAGAGGAGAGAGGTAGTCAGCCCAGCTAAACGACTGTGAATGGTAATTAGCCACATCTACTGCGTGCCACCTGCTAGCGCCATGGCTGAAAAGACGCTTGCCTTTGACACCACGGCAACCGGGCATGGTATACCCATTCAGCGGCATTAGCAGCGGGAGCGTGTATGCAGCAGTGTGGAGCAAGCCCGCGGCTTAATGTGCAACTTGTGCGCTGGCAGGGGTGGAGTGCTCCAGGCACGTTATACTCATATAATATACATTCAGCTGGTCTCTGCTGGTCTCGCTGGGCTCCGTCAGTATCTATCCACACCCTCAGCGTTTCTCCCCACAGGAAGCTTGGCATCACTAACTAACCCACAACCAGACAGAGACCCCCTACCCCCCGCCTCACAGCAACCCTCTCATTTCAGATGGTTTCCGACCCCATCCCTCCTAAACTAAACTCTGCACAGCCATCCACTGCCTCTGATCCTCTCTCTCTCGCTCTCTCTCATCAGCTTCACCACCCAGTTTGTTTAAAGTCAGGCTTAAGACCTATTTAACATGGCTGTGTTCGATGTTTGGATCTTCTGTTGTTAAAAGAGGTGGTTGTCCAATAGAACTCCGACATGTAAAAAAAACAATTGTATTCCACTTTTCTACACAAAGATGTGCAAAAACCCCTTACCTATTAACTGACTTTTGAGGTGCACCTGTCACCAAATCTAGTAGTCGGGCATTGCCCAGGCTCTCTTAGTGACTGCATGGTTAAAATATCAATCTCGAAATGCCCAAAATATGGTTTCAACTCCTGGGGAAGTATATTCTCAGGGCGCACTCACACTTGGTCCGTTTGCTGGTCCGAACCCACTCGAGTGCAATTAGCCCCCCTCCCCCTGCCCCCTGGCTGGTCTGCATTCACATTACATTTAGGGCTGCGTACCCGGGTCCATTTATGTCAACAACACACTTTTGTTTAATGTCGCTAGGCACTACAGTTCTATGGCAACAACACGATACGGAAAAGGGGAGGCAAAATAAAATCGTCACACATTTTCTTTAGTATTAATATGTATAGCGCACCAGAGATCGTATAGCGTTCACACCAGAGCGAACCGCACTGGAGTTGGGATGAACCGTACCCAAGACCTCTGCTTTCTGGAGGACCCGGTCCAGTCCCGGTTGTGCACCCGAGTTCGGAAGTGAGCATTCACACCAACAAACCGAACCGGACTAGCGGCTCAAGTGAACTCAGGTGCGCACCAAATGCTCTAGTGTGAATGCAACCTCAATGGCTTTCGCCAAAGTTTCATTGACAGGCAATTTGACTCATCAAGCCGGAATGCTCTATGCACCGTAGTTTGTCGGTTAAACAAGAATCACATCAACTGGAATATGTTAACTTAAATGTGTTATTTGTTGTGAAAATGTCAAAAGGATGTTGTTATGGGACCTAACATAAGATAAGCAAAAATCCTATATCTAGACAGACTGGATGTAGCCTACAGATCTTTCAATTTCCTGAAGCCATGTAGGAAAACTGTAAACTATGCTATAGATTTGGATATCAGCAACATCATGGGACAACCAAACACATTTGTCATAAGGTAATAATAATATAAGTATCAGTATCAGTTTTAAATGCATAAAGGTTGTTGATAGTAACTGGTTGTACTGTTATATCCTCCAAACAAATAAGCGTTTACTACCTGAAATTAAAGCACAACTTTCTTTATCTTAACAGTAGGATTTAACGACCATAGCACTTGTGTAGTAGGCCTATTTTTATAGATAAGCAAGATCGCTGTGGATGTCAATCGTTTTTGTGTTTTCTTTTTTTATACCGGTACTTGATTTAAATGAGAAACTGAAACCGTCTGGTAGCTACTGCAGTTTTACGATGTCTCCCATTACTGTTAATGACACTATGATGGATGTATAGATGTTATGGTCAGCTGTCTGACACTGAACCCGCCATTTAAATCAATGGGCGTGGCTAACTTGCTGCTGGAGAAAGGTCCATTCAGTTAATTTAATTTTTCTTGTCAGTTGTGAGGGAGGAAACAAAACCATTGCATTTGGTGAAAGTTTTTGGTGCATGAAAGCCATTTCAAAACATTGCCTTTTGGTGTTCATTTGCGTGAAACTCCTTACAGGGTATGAGGGGGCAAATGAGTCACATGTATTACATAATTTCCTCTGAATATCCTCCCTGTCCGGCCCTTTTATAGCCATTGTCCATGCACCCCCAAAACTGCCTGTAGCCTAGTTTGGCAAGACAGTCTTTAATTATGAACACTATAAAAAGGTTAGCTGCTGCAATCCTGGGCTGACATAGGCATTGGTTGATGATTAATTAATTGATGCAAGTGTGAAGGAACGGGTGTATATTTGTGCAGGGTTGTCGAGTGCGTGCATGTGAACAGTACTTGGTAATCTCCACAGATCTAGAGAATTTCAGACCCTGCTAACTCATTTTCTTCGCTGTTGGAGAGGCTTTGGGAAATGAGCTGCAGTTGAGCGTATTAATGTGTTTACGACATATAAGCTACAGTATAAGAGGCAGAATGACTCCCCATTGTCAACCAAAAACATTTAGCAAGGGATGGGCGGTGACTCGGCATGCAACATACACGTGTTGAACTGAGAAGTATTTCAACTGTGCATCTTGTTAAATTAATTTCACCCCTGGTGTGGCTGTTAAATAGTTGTGCTCGTCTACATTCTTCTACAAGCCACCATTCCTTAACAGTCCAGACGGTGAGTTAAAGAAATGTTGTAGTAAGAACCACTAGCCTTGTTTAACCCAAGGATGTGCCTTTTTCCTCCCACCATTAGGTATGCAGCCATTACTAGTCAGCAACAGATTATTGATCTTTGTCTTTGGTCACTACAGTAACAGCAAATTCATTTAACTAACCCCATTGGGAGAGAATAAGGAATTTCCAACCAGCATTGTGAGCGAACAGATGAGACTGGAATATAAATTAAGCAAGAGGCAGAACAAGGGTGGCTGGTATCAAAAAGAGTTGATGAGGAACAGGAGATGAATTGCATATTTTAATGTCTGACATCACAACCGCAGTTCACTCAACAAAAGAAACCCTTCCTGCCCCATCAAATCATTGAGCACATTTACATAATCAATATAATTAAACAGCTTTTAGGTTAAAGCTAAGAAGGCGGGAGCCTGGATCAAAGGGTGGCCTGAGCTGCATTTGATATGCTGTCACATCACTGGAGGGAGGGTGGGTTGCAAGACACCTTGCTGTTGAAAGAAGAAACGGAAGAACCTCCTCTGAGGAAGTTAGGCTGATGCATGTGGTGTTGATGCAATGCCATCCCAGGTGTTTCTGACAGCTTATCTCTATTGATCAAATCTCATTAGCACCATTTTTCTCTGCACCATGCAGACATATTGGGGGTACAGAGCCACTGGGACAATATCACTATCATAATCATGGAAATTATGTACTGGAAGAGAGTGGCTAAGTACATTATAGTCAGGGATTAAATTGGGCCGGAGCCAGGCTCAAGGCTGCGTTCAAGTCTGTGTAATGTTTACAGTTCCGTTCGCACGTACAGTAGACAGTTGTGGACTGAACGCCAGGCTACAGAACATGTACAAAACAGGGAAGAGAGTTGACTGTGCGTTGCACAACTTTAACATATTAACAAAGCGATCATGTTTTGCTTTGCTGCTGCTTACTGTAGCTACAGATATCCTACACTATAACCTGCCCGACCTGTACCTCTGTATTTTTTCCAAGGTGTCTTAAAATAATTGCATTGCAACTTAAATTTAAACTAAACTAGGCTACTTTGGTTCTGCAAATATATCGTTTGGCGAAGATAACCGACTTCCTCATTTGATCATTGCATATGAACTCGGCTTTCACTCATTACCGGCGTCGGGGGAGTGCATGATCATTTCATAAAATTATTTACTCAGAACGGCAGTCCTTTGATTTACATTTACGATCACTGTATGATGAAGACCACTGCATAAGCTACCAGCCTGCCAGCAAAAATAATAGGTTATTTATATATTTTTCAATGATTTTCAACAAAGAAAGTGTGGACTTCAACAAACAAAGTGTGACTTCTAGAGTTTTCACATAGCAAACTGTTCATTCTAACGTTCTCCAGCCAAGCTCTTTTAGTCATCCCCAGAACAAAGTTTAAAACAAGAGGCGAACATGCTTTCAGTTCAGTGGCGCATAGGCTCTCGAACTCCCTTCCTTTACCCCTGAGATCATTGGAATCTGTGGTTACTTTTAAAAAGCATCTTAAAACCTACCTATTTAAAATAGCCTTTAAGTAGGATAACTGCATTACAGTTTTGTGTATTTTACTTGTTTTTAAATCAGATGCATCCGATTTTAATATCGGATGCTCTGTTTTTTTTTTGGTATTTATGGTGTGTTTTACCCTTGCATTTTCTTTGTGTTTGCTCAATCTGTGCAGTAAGATATTATGTATTGCAACTTGTATTTCTGTGAAGCACCTTGTAACTGCTGTCTGGTAAAGGTGCTATACAAATAACATTTCCTTACTTACTTCATCCCCAGAGATCATCTCATCTCAGGAATAGCTCCTGCCTGTGCTGGTGCGCAATTTACGATAGTTTAACCCATTCAGTGCCTGCATCCATTGGACATTTGATATTTCTTAGCATCAGACAATGAAAATATAATTATTTAATATTTGAATATTGCTTAATCACTGACTGGACATGGCTATAAAATCAGGGTCAAATTTCTAAATGCCTAACTTGGTAGGAGAACAAGTTAGCAATCTCACAAGATATGGCACATATATCCTACCTGAGCAATTACAACTAGCCTCAAGAATTAATGTATTATTTGCATAACAGCTAACTATTTGTTTGATTTGAAGCTGAAGTTCGTACATATAGATTATTAATACCTTAGTGTAGCCTAATACAAAATAAATATGCCTACACCCTAGTAATCACCAAATTCCTGAAAAATAGGGCTCCCCCACATAGAACATCCTAATTTAATCAATGAGTATAGTGGTTCTCAAACTTTGGTTTGAGAACCACACACCACACACACACACACTCACACACAGGGATTTTTTTTCTCTTGCCCAATGAGGCACTGGCTTAGGAAACATAGAGGAGTGTACATGGATAAACAGTTAAACATTAGATATGATTTAATATCACATTTCTACTTTCATATGCTGTGATTTAGGTTGAATATTTGCCAAATGTATTCCACAAGTATCAGCAAAGCAGAACACACACATATTTGTCTTTGGCGATATGCTTATCTTAACGACAGGCTTTTTATTTAAACTATCTACTAAGACCTGCTATCTCTTAAGATACATGCCAGGACGTATCGTGGTTAAGACAGACAGTTTGTATTGATTTTATTACTAAGAGTACCGCCTGGGTGGATTATAACGCCAAATCCCAAAAAAGTATTTCAGGAAAGGAGATTTCTTAAATCAACCCGTCGGCCTGCAAGACAAGTGTATGATCTCTTTTACCTGAGGAGTGCACAGTCTATCCACTTTAACCCAGCCACCTTTTTTATTTGAACAGCAATAAAAGAACAGAGAAATATGAGCAGGGGAACCAGAGAAGTGGTGGAGAATGGCAGGGCCACATAAGATGTTCCAAAGACAGCTATTTATATCCTTTGCCCACCCCCCCCACCTTTCTTATGCTAGATATTTTCACTAAGAGAGCCGTATAGCATGCACATATCTTTTAGGTCATACATGATGAATGTTCTGTAGTGTTTCTGAAAAAATTAAACATTTGCACTAAAATGGCATCAGCACTTCTGCATTGTAACAATTTCCCATGGGAGGAATGCCCTCAAGTCTCCCAACCTGGCTATCGTTCCACTTGGCTGGAACACACCCATCATGCTGATTAGCAGGGAACCGGCACACATTAGGAAGAATGCACAACCGGTATGGTTGAAATAGCAACATCCATACAGTAACACTGAGACTCATTTAAGTAAGCAGCAATCCCAAAGGCATACGTATCTGTTGACTCATACAATGGCACATGCAGCATGCTGCTGCCATCGTTTTAAATACTCTTTATTAAAGAGGAGGAGAACACTGGGTTGTACAGACCTAAAAACCTCTCCTGCCTTTGTGTTTCTTTTGTTCGTCAGTTGGTGCAGCACATGGACAATGTTCCTCTATGAGTGACACTCATGTGTGTACAATGCACATATTTCTCTTGTTTCCTCTCTATTTGACCGTTAGGATTTCTTGCTGCAAGCCAGTATTCGGTGTCTGACTGGAAGAAGCTGTGGACGGGGGTCGGTGGGGTGTGACATCAATCAATGAGCCGTCCGACTGTAATACCTCAGTGCTTCTGTGCAATAGCGTGGCCAACACATCTACAGGTACCTAAGCAATCCAGTTGGAACATTGGGTATTTGGAGCAGTAATAGCCAGTTAATGGCAAAGACATTGGCTTAGGTTTAACAGATCAATCAAGTTCTTTTCCATCTCTGCAGCATGAAGCCTGAAAAAGGCAAGGACTTAAAAAGTTGGCTATTGAGACTAAAACATTCAAACATACAGTACATCAATTGTATGGAAAATGAATTATTACTTCAACATTCATGTGCTTGCTAAAAAATATTTTTCTTAGAAAAGAAATTGGAAAATGACAACAGAAAACTACAGTTTTTCTCAATTTAAAAACATCTTATTGAAAAGTCAGATAAATCCCTCAATAGAAGAAGAAGTGTCTTGTTTTTTGAAAGGGTTACACACAAGGAATACACGCTATGTGAAATAAAAGAGAAAGACAACAGTGGAGAGTCTATACATACAGACAGCCAAACACAAACAAGAGGGGAACCCATTCAAACCATCTACATTGAATATGATATTTGTCACAGATTAGAACAACTTTCAGTCTGTTAGCCCAGCCGGCTACAGCCCAAAATCACTTTGTTCATTCCTGTTCGTCTCACACAAGAGCATTTCTGATGGCAAGGCTAATGGAGGATTCAGTACCTGAACACATTGTAAAATCAATACAGATACAGAAGCAGCTTTGAAATTGCCAGTCCATGTCCATGCATCAGTCAGGAGATTAGATGCCATTATATTATGACTCGTCACAAACCCAATGAAGAGTTTAAACACTG
Source organism: Typhlichthys subterraneus (assembly GCA_027564835.1). Taxonomy (NCBI): domain Eukaryota; kingdom Metazoa; phylum Chordata; class Actinopteri; order Percopsiformes; family Amblyopsidae; genus Typhlichthys; species Typhlichthys subterraneus. The sequence goes on from JAODUH010053030.1 coordinate 29,158, forward strand.
CTGTGGGCTGAATGCTTTATTGTCTAACTTTATCAGAGCGGTTTAGAGTGAAACTGTTACTTCCACATGCCATCCCAACTCCCATGGCCAGACAGTGGATAGCTAACATCTCTCAGCCAGCATTACTGAAGCCAACTAAACCAGAAGCAGCCTACGGTGTTAATCACTGCCGGGGTTTTGCGTTTATGAAATGCGGCTAGTTTGGGATTGGGAGGGGACACTGAAGAGGGGGGTGCTGGTAGGGTTTGTATTTTCTGCTCAGTCACAGGGAAGATTCTTTCCACACCATTGGTACTCCCTGCTGAGCTGTTTCATCCAGGTCCACCGCCGTATTAATACACTATAGCCTGCTGCACTTCCATCTGCCATCAGCACAACTAAACATGGACACATCAGCACATTATAGGGGCTATGGCTGCTGTAGTACATGGTTTTATGGGCTGGGGTGGGGGGGGAGTCACTCATAGTGTTGGATATTCTAGCTCAAAGGACCTGTGAAGGGCAGTGGTGGTAGAGGGGTGGGGGGGAGAGAGAGATAATAGAAAAGTGGACATTAAAAAAAAAATAGCCAGTAACCAGAGGATGTTGGAATATTTGTAAAAAGGCAGAACAGAAAAAGATGAGAAGAAAAAAATGTAGAGGTGATATAATGAGAAAAACACTAATATAAAAGTCTAAAAAGTGGGGTGGCAAAGACTACCGCCTTAACAATGCTGATGACAATTAACATTAACACACAATGGAAACTGATACTATGCTCATGAGAAGATATTGACAATTGGCATCTCATAATTAAATGTAATCAAGGTGCATCACTGTAGCGGCATGGCGCTCAAAGAAACCAGAATGCTCCCTGTGTGTTTTAATGAAATAATCAATTAAGGTCTTGAAGAAAATAGCTTATGCTTAGTTTCAATGTCAAAAAAATATTGAACTGTTAGGCTCATGTAAAGATAAAATATGTGATAAATGATGCAAATGGTGTGACAAACCCATGTTTAATTACAAAAAATGTGCTCTTAATAGCGATTGCAGAGTTTTTATAAGCACAGACACTCTCACACAAATCCCTTGTGCGTGGTCTAAAGCCCACCACCAGTAGTGTACCGTAATGTACCACATGCAATCACTCTGCAACCAACAAGGAGGTGATTTACTGCTGAATCTCCCATTAAACAGAATACCACATGCTGGCATATTTTGTAGAGTTACAGCGGTTTTCAATAGACTTGATTGTTTCCATTATAATGTATAGAGTCTCGACAGTGGACATTGCCAAAGCTGTAAACAGAATTGTAAGATTCGATTTTGGTCACATTATGGGAGAGATTGTAAATGAGGTCCAGGTCAAAAAGGATTTAAATTTATTTCTGCTAAACCCGTTCAACTCATTTGCATACAGTATATTCACTGTTATAATATTGCTTCTCCAATTAACTGACACGTCTATCATTAAAGACCAAAACTACTTCAAACGACAAATGATAATCCCAATTGACACAACAATAGGAAAAATAGTTTGACCATGTGGTCCTCAAATCCTCAGAATACATGTGTTCCTTATGAACACCATTCAATAAACATAATTGCTTAAACCCAACCATATAAACCCCATAAATAAATGAGAATTTCCATTCCCAATGAAAGTATCTTGTTGACCCCCGCCCCCTCATTCGACAGCATTTATTTCCTGGTAAACACGTTCATACGTCATCCCAAAAGCAAACAGCAGCATTGATGGCGTATGTGTATACATGCTCAACTGACAGCAGCCTTTGGTACGAACAGGCCATGGCTGTTCTGGCTCAAAACAACTGGCACACAGACACATCAGACTCACCACGCTGAAATCGTCATCGCTGCACTCCATGCCTCGGTAGAAGCAGGAGAGGAGCATGTCTTTGATGTCGTGGCCCGTCCGGTCGTAGAACTCCCGCATGTTGAAGGGGCGGGGCTTGTAGTTGTCAAAGTCGGCTCTCTCCTTTAGGATCTGCAAGACGCTCTCCTCTACCAGGTGTGTGTCCCGAATCTCATACCTAGAAGTGAGGATTGACAGAGTCTCACAGTCATAATAATAAGTCAATGTTATGTTGGCAGTAGTGGACTAAAAAGGGAATCAAATGTGAAGCAGCTATAAAGTTAATGCTTTATTTAAGGTCATTAAACTATAAATGGGAGCATAACAACACAACTGAGCCCAAATGTGGCACAGTATTAAATGGATTGCAAAATGGTGCCAAACACCAGTTCCTATCTGGCTCTCTTGATCGAAGGCGTGATGTTCGCTGGTACAAACTCAAGATCTTTGTGCCAGAGGCAATAGTGATGAGCCACCATTCCATTTGTAAAGCAGTTCAATATTTCATAACCTTTTTTCCATAAAGCTATTTGGACTGTGTATATAATAAACTTGACAGTTATCTGTCTGGCATCTCAGGTCTGATGAGCACATCATCACACTACTATAAAGGCAAAACATATGAAAATACTAACTCATTATTTAGTGTTTCAGTGCTCAAAATAGCTTTAAGGTAGTTTTGCAGATCATGATGGCATTTCCTACAGTATAAACAAAAAATGTCCATAAATGACCCCTTTGCAAACTGTTACCTTTAATCTCTGAAGGGGAGGTTTGATGTGTTTGTATTGAGGATATTAATTGTAATAACTGTAGTAGCAGTTTAGCCAGAACATCTCAAAAATACAGTACACTGATGTTATGGTCTTAATGCACTAAATCTATGGGAAATAGTACAGTAGAAAAGACACCGAAGCTGCTCTAAAAATGTGCACTTAACATAATTATCTTAATTATACTGATATATGGTTCAAATGTATTGTAGTGGCAACAGGTGCATTCAAACATTATGGATCTGTTCACACATGACAATCTAGTATCTATGTTGAGAGCCGTCAATTTACATGCCACTTAACACTGAATTTACAGGAAAACAGTTTGTACATAACACAGAGCACACCTACCAGAACACTATGTTACTTATCGCATGCCACTGTCTGCAAACCAGCTTCAACCTCTAGTAAAATACAGTGGCTATACTTTAAGAAAGGCCCCTGCTGAGCAATAAGCAATCGGTGGCAACACACGCTCATGCTATACAGTACTGACATCGGTCTGTCTTTCTAAGTTGATTTTAATGAATGATACAGTATACAAAAAGCATCATATAGAACTGTTGGACTCCCCTTCAACGCCATAGGTGCTCCCTCAGAAGCTCCACCCCCCACATTGGACAGGCATTGCCAAGGCTATAGTGTTGTGTGCTGTGTTTGTGTTGCCATTTAAGAGACCTGGGGCTGTGCCGAAATGTTTTATTTTTCCAGTCGCACACAGAATTGGCAGCTAGCAGACATTGAGATATTCACTGTGTTTGACAAAATGTGTATTAGCTTATAGTCGCGGACTCCACCTATAATTACTTTTGTGAACTATAAAGCATATACTGTATAATGTATATATAATGCTAAGATGCATCAAAGCAGTCCACGTTGCTACAGTATGTTTTTGCTCTGGGTAATATATTGTTGAATTGTTGCTAGAAATAGCAGGGAATATAGATCATTCAGAGCAATGCTCTTCAGGTCATGGAAAAACTTAATTATTAATAAAATAATGACATTAAATAGCCCACATTGGGTCAAACTGTTTAATGTCAGGGCACAGCAAAATATTTTGTTTATTGCTTATACAAAATATGAATTATTATTTTGAATTACTAATTGTTTTTATGCAAATCCTGACTTAAATTCATGTAGGTGTTGTTATCACTCCATTCCTCCAGACACATTACAACACGAACTGTAATATATTCTGCAAAAGCTACAATATTGTTTACCTGCCACCAAACAGAATGAAATGAAATATTCACTGTGTGATACTGTGCGCTATAATTTAAAATGAGGGGTAAAGACTCTTTCTCTCCAAAATTATCTTCTCTATCATTTTTAAGGCAGGTGGCAATCAGTTTGCATTTGAACATAATTGTTGCGGAATATACGGAAAAGTCCAGAAGAGATTGACGCTATTGTTTTCAACAAAAATCACACACAGAGATGCACAATGGTGTCGTCAAATTCACCACGTCAAAGACAAGAATGTAAAGATTCATAAAAATGCCACCTGAAACATCTGAACTACCTGAAGTACAGACAAAGTTAGTCCATTTTATTACCTGCCTAGGTTGCTTAAGCCTAAGGTGATGCCCACCAAAGGCGCGCACACATATCCTGCCCCGATGTTTACCTTTACTTTAAAAATAAATTAAAATAAAAACACAAAAACATGCAATCAATGTATTGTATCCTGTGTTTTTTCAGTGGATCAATCATTCTGCGATATAAGGAATGACTGATTCTGGATCAGCTGTTGGTAAGAGTCGACAGATATTGATTGAGACTGGTGTGGTGCCACGTTTGTGCATGCCTTCTGGGAAATGCATGCTTCAGGCCTGAGCTGGTTGGGAAAGGGGGTAGGGGTGGCTGCGTGGGGATTGTTGCCAGTAGTGGATATTAGGAAGGAAGGAAACACACATATGCAGTTAAGTTAGTGTCACTCCAAAGCTGAACATGAATGTGAATGCTAATCAAAAGTTACATTTAACAAGTTTATCGTCATTACAGTACATTCCTTTCAACACATGCACCCACATTTCAGAATCGCTCAGAACAGTCCAATTTGGGAAGGTGGAAAGCATTAATTGCTATGGAAACTAATCTGGCATCTTCTGTTGCTGGCTTGTTGAAATGGTGAATGGAGGCTTGAGACGGGCTAGGGCTTAAGCGCCTAAGCGAGGTTCGGAAAGTATCCCCCTGCTCAGTCTTGGAACATCAATGCTTCATTCTAACGGGGAGATCAGTAGTGGCATAGTCAACTTAATTAAATTGTATCCCAGGCCTCCGACTTACAAACAACAACACAAAGCTGCCAGGAGAGCACTTAAGACTCAGTTCTTAGATCCCACAGCTAGAGGCTCTAGCTGAAACAGATACAACCACAATATCAGAGGATTTTTAATATTGCCCTGCCACAGCTCTAAAGCAATCGCACACCAACTGTGTGGGAGTGGAGGGACAGCAAATTGGATTATGGGCCACAAGCACATTAATTTTCCAACAGAGTCAGACGAATGAAAGATAATCTGCATCGCTCACCTCCAGACAGCACTGAGAATATACAAACACCCACTGATCACTAGTCCCCCAAATGTACTAAGATAATTCATATTTTATTGGTATTGTTTTATTAGTCCTGGTTTTAGGACGAATGACATACCAATCTACGTGATATTATCTTAATTATGCTATGAGAAAGCTATGAGAAAGATTGTTGATATTTAATCTCAACATCAAATCACTTGTACCTCTCATTTCATTGCCATATAGATAGAATGATATAGCCTACTGTTCTATAAATAGATGTGATAAATCAGTCTGCAAACAAATGCAACAACATACTGCAAGCATAATATTGTAATACAAAAGTACATATTCCTATATGTGTATAGCAAAAAATGATGTGATGCACTAACAAAATGTTCTCATTCTCACTCAAATATGTACTACAGTCAATCAATCCAATGAGAAACCTTTACTTAGAATCTCACATTTTACAAATGTAATAAATACTAATTAAATATCAACAAATTATTTTATTACCTCTAGTGACTGAATTAGCATGTAATTTCAACTCCATGAAATACCAGTAAACCTACAGTATACAAGAAAAGTAAACATGAACAAAATGCACATTTTAAGATAAAGTTCAGAATGTGAAAGTAAACACTATACTTTGCTGACCTTGGTCAGCTGATCAAACTAATTTTGTCAGCACACTGAATTTCCACTATCTATTTAAACGTGACCTTTCGATAGCTAATTGTCATATAATTAGATTCACTTGAAAATAATAACTTAAAAAACAACAATTTACTTACAATGTTCTGCACTGTGGAGTGTAACTTCAACCCTCAATAGACACAATGAGAAAGTGATTGATTTTCTTGGAATAAATAAGAACTGCTCAAGTGGCGTTTTTCTAAGATGGAGTGAAGACTATGCAAGATAGCTTATAAAACTGTTGGGGATATCGGAGGATATACATTACTCAACACAGGACACATGGCCACCACTGTTTACAGATACAGTACTGTAAACGACAGCAAGGAGAATGCTGTTAAATATTTACAATTAATCCAGGAAAAAATGTTGTATTACGTACTTAAATTCTCCCCATTAAGATTTGCCCAAATGTCTTCCCAAATCCACCAGTGCCATTTTATCAGACACACTTTTCTACGTAAGACTTTTCGACCACCACACAATGACCAATGTCATTAGCCACAGCGCGAGGATAGCTGACCAATCACCAAACCGCAGCAAAGGCAGGGGATGTTTTCCCTATGGCCAAATGGATGAAAGAGGGAAGAAATGCAAAGTTCATGTTCATCGGTGGAACAACACAGTAGCTTCACAAACAGCATTAATTACACGGGGATAAAGACTTGTTCATCACAGAGCTTAGGAGACACAAGTTAATTGCATCTGCTTGTAGTTCCCCCCCTCTGACTAAAGTACCCTTGTTCCAAAGTCACTCTAGTTGGAGTGTCATTGCATCCCTAGTTTGTCTGTCCTGTCTCTTGTTAAATTGTGGCTTGTTTCTGCTGCATCTCGTTCACAACATATGCTCCCATATGCTGCCAACAGGTCGGCCAGATGTGTTCTGATGAATAGAAAAACACTAGTTGTTGACATGCTAATAGTGTATCATCGTGGCTAAAAGTACACACATCAAGAAGCAAATCCACAGAGACTTGCTTTGGCTTTGAAAACAAGTGGGCCTGTTTGTTCAAACGTACGGTGAATAAAGCATTAGAACTGCACTCTGAGGCTGTTCAATTGCATCACGTTCCTGTAATGTTGTCACTAGTAATCTGAATGTATAGAGAAATAAAACACAGGGCAACATTGTTCAGTATAAACACCAAGATTGCATTTGTGACAATTCTCATAGGTACTGTAGCTAACAGAGGTTCCATCCCAACTATGTATTAGGCTGCAAAGATCAATATGCTAAAAATACACAGAGTAAAGGCCAAAATGCCATTTAGATGTGTTTACCTTAAGATGTTTTTATAATGTAAAGTATTTGGGTGCCAACTGCACATTATTTGCCTATACAGTATGTGACTGTTAGTCTGTGCATGTGTTTACTGCTTGAGCTGGGAATATTGAGTGGAGGGTGTGGTGATCACCGTAAATGTATACGTGGTTAGAATGAACTATGTGACATATACCCCACAGTGCCACACTGCACGGCACTGAAAAAGAATGAATAAACTGTGGAGTCTGGAAACACAACAATAGAATGTGCAGTTGACACCGCTGCTGAAAAATGATCCAAGCAAGGGGTGTAAAAAACAAGTGTAATGGGAGGGAACACTGTTGTAAATCGCACAGGAATTCTTGCTCCTTGTGCATAGTGAGGAAGGGGATCTGATTGCGTTCTCCAGCTGATACGTAGCTGAACAAGTCACAGCACTTCAACTGTAAACTAAGGATAGTTTGAGAGTTTATTCACAACGATATACCAATGACTTCACAAGATGTTCTATTTTGTCAACCCATTATATAATGTCATACTCTAGGAGCATAAATATCATAATGGCATATGTTTTACTGTGGGGACAGGTATGGTAAATAAAGTCAAAAGACCAATGTGTTACTTCATAACTGCCTAACTGCTCTGGCTGTAAGGGGTGTGTAACTTTAGTGTAGTCGACATCCAGCCAAATGGTGCTGGGTTACTTTGATCCCCGACATGTCCAGTCTAAGCATCCATGAGCAAAATGCATAGCCTCCCAATCTGCTCCATACTGCATCCCATAATAAGCCCTGTAACATTTGACCCATTGCAACTTATCGGTGTGGTGGGTATCTTAGACAGAGCGGTGGCATTGGCCACTACTGAAATGTGATTGGCCGCCCCAGGTGCTACCGTTACCAAAATCAGAACTTCGCCCATTGGCTGACTGCCTTGTGCATATCCGTAAAAATGTAAAATATGAAGCTGGAAGCTGAAGTAGTGCAGAGCAGCTAGGACTTTGTGACAATGTTTTGCTCTAGAAATGTGCCTGCCATGGTTGACACTGTAGGTTACGTTTTTGGCATCTAGACTACAGTAAGCGGTTAGCTAGCTATTGAGTGGTTTTAAATTAGTGTACCGTCTCCAGCCTTCCCTGACGTTAATGAGACAGCTACGTTACTAGCTGACTTCATGAAGTCTATAGCCTACAGTTACATGCCAGAGCATTATTTATTATAATAAAGCTCAGGAACCTGAAGATAATACACATTGTTGCTATGCCAAATTGTTGCTTTGCCCAACATTCACACTAACTCTGTTATTAATATTATGCATTGTGTTTCTCAGGCACTTCATGACAATGATTTTGCAAAGTAAATGAGAGCCAATCTCTATTTTAGGACTTGGCTACATTTTAGAAACCTGCTGCTGTTAGTGTGGCCTGGGTAGGTTAGACATGGTTGATGCTTGACAGTAGACTTGCATGTGTAAATCAATTCAATTGGATCAGATCCATGGATCGGTTAAAACTGTCAAATTGTCACCGATACCGATCCAGCTATTTAATATCGGACCGATTTCCGATCTCAGTATCGTATCGGTGCCATCCCTAGTGGGTACTGACGCAGTAAACCAGCGCCGTTTCCCAGACTTTCCGTCTGAAAGGCTGGCTCTGCATGACTATAGTTCGCCTAACTCCTTATAGAAAAAAATGCATAGTTTTACAGAGAAATGTTTACAGCTGTTTTGCAAGCTGTATAATAACTTAATGTTAATTAATTATAAATTAATGTTTTACTCTTTACGCGGCAGATTATGTATTAGATGTAACCTGGTGCCAAGCATTTGGAATAGTGGCAAAGTTTATTGCCAATAGACACGTTCTAATGTCTGATCCAATAACACTGATATAGCGAAAAACTGCTTGAAGCTGTCTATTTGGATTATGTTATGGCTATACCTAAAACAGCGCCACACAAGAGTTTATGCTATACCTTTCACTTCTTTATTACCTTCTAACAAGGAAAAACACCTCAGATGTAAAACAGTCAATTCCAATGTATACGAACTAACCCACTTCCGGCTTCCTTCATAATAAGAGTACTCCAACGGAAGTTCCAGTAATTACAGTAACTATACAATATACAACATACTTCATCCCCCTTTGACAGAAACGTACATTCAGCACCCAATTCCATTAAAGCCTGGCACTTCGGCACATAGCGTGCTGTTATTAAACATCCATATAGGCTAATGTACAATGTCATGTGACCTGAACTTTTTTTTCTGTTAAAAATCAATTTACTGTAACATTTAAAAGAGTGTGACATGGTGATGTGAACTTGTTTTTGCTAAAATATGTTTTTGGGGCTTTTACACCATTAACAGTCATAATTATGCTGTTTAATGATAATAGTGTACATTTCTCAAGTACCTTGCAGATTTGAACCATAATTTTCTTACATATGAAATGTTGTCAAGGAGGTGCTTTTATTCAAATAAAGAACATATTTGGCATTTTCTCACACATGAGGCAGGCAGGCTATTGTTCATTCAAAGAGTCCACATGGTGCAAAGGAGGTGGAATATGCTGTCTGTTCTAATGGTAGGTTACTCCAACCTAAGTTAATTCAAAAACAAACAAAGGTAAAACCACGGATAAATACACCAAAGCACGAAAGAAGGATGAAAAAAAACACGGCACACACGCGCACACACGCGCGTACACACACACACACACACACACGAACTACACACCTTCCGTTAAGTAAGGCCAGGAGCTCCCCAGCGTGGTACAGGTCATTGCGCGTCACCCGACTGAAGCGGAAGGAGTTCAGGTTGCATAATGTGATCGCCGGGAATATCAACTGGGGTGCAGCTACCTCATCCAGCTTGGTGACATGTGGGTACTGGAAGTATAACTGCACACGGTCCACACACACCAGTACCAGCACCCCCAGAGAGCATAAGAAGAATAAAATCCACAAGCTGCGCTTCACACACATTCGTTCATAAGTGAACATGTGCGAGATCCCATGCAGCGTGGACCTGCTCGCGAAAACTTCTATGGGAACCGGACGCCTGTAATCCGTGTCTTCTGTTTCTGTTTTCAGAGCCATGGCGACTAGCGAGTTTAGAGGATAAATAACGGGAAAGCCTTTACAGACAAGGGGTCTCTTAGTTGGGAGGTGGTTACAAGCTGCAAGTTCACGCCCTTCTACGCATTCTTCATCTCTTCAACCTGTCCTTTCTTCTAAGATGTTGCGTCACTGTCAACCGGCAAAACAACCAATATCTAGACCAGACTAGCTAATCTTAAACATTTTTAGGAGATTCAAATGTATACACTATATGCCAATCACGAAGTTGGACTGAATCGCAAGCAAAAAAGGTGAATGGAGTGTGTTCTTCCTCGGTTAGGGTCATATTCTCATACTGAACCTCGGAGCGCGCATGGATGGAATGCAACGTTGTCCTCTATAACGCACAGCAGCAAGTTGATACTGTAGTCTTCTTCCAGACCCAAACATAGACGTATCGGTACGACTGAAACAACGAAAAACGTGACACAATTCGCTTACAAAACAAACGAACGTCGAGTAGCTAGTCACTAGGTTACATTGCTTTTCTTGTCCACTAATTGGCCACAGTACTATGTATATATATTTTAGATAAACCTTCAGGAAACGATCATCAGAAGAATGTTCTGGGTTTCATCCAGACCTTGCAGCTGCATCAGAGAAGAGCGAGTCTTGCAAATCGCTGGTGCGCGACTGCATGCAAGCTTTCCGTCCTTCGAACAGCAGCCACAACATGCACCCAGGGAGAATTACTCCGTTTAATTCATGGGCTATGTTCTCATAACAATGTATTGAGTTAACCTTTGCGATGAAAATGTTAATCCTCAAAAGACCAACGCAAGAAACTGGTTTTTCTTTGATTGCTTCGAGGCTGTCGTGGTTTGGCCGGATCAATTAAATTCGCCCCAAACAGCAGAGCAAGGATTGGACGGGAAGTGTCCACTGTGTGACGGAGTTGGTTGCGGTGCCAAACCGCGCGAGTCAGCAGGTAGTCTGTTTTTAAACATTGGCCTACTATAGTTTATTGTAGCATATATCATAAATCTATGATTTATGATTATTAGACTAGATTAACACGCACGCACAGAGACGCGGGCATACACGGGCACTATTTCACACAGGGCGCCACACAAGAATGCGCGCTCTCTCTCTCTCTCTCTCTCATACACACACACTCACTGACAGCGTGCGCACATACACATGTACTGAAACTTGTACTCAACTCTAAAAATGCATAGTGCATGCTATGAGCACACACGTTTCTATATTTATATTATAACCTCCATATATATATTGGCTCAAAACACACACACATCTATTTTCTTCGCTGCCAAATGTAGCTGTCAGGGAGAATAAGGCAGCCAAGGCAGACTGAAAGGCAGATGTGTGCTGCTGCAAGATTGCCAGTGTCAGATATGTCTCAGAGACCCTATTGCCAAGAGGCAAGAAGAGCTCACCCATGAAATTGCTCATAATGTGTCCATAATTGCCATTTGCCATAGTATTGACTGTGACAATGTGACCGTTGTCTATAAAAGCAACATCATTTATTGATCAGCTGAAAGATGAGCTATGTTCTCTAGTGGGTTGATGTAAGTTCTCGGTAGACATGGCAAAGCATGTGGCATTGATATTATATATGTAAATACCATGCAAGATGTTGATATCAGGTGTCTAAGGACATAAAATAATGTAAAGTAGTACTGTAAAATAGCCTGCGTAGACAATAGTAATTTATATTTAAAATGTTCTGGTTCAGCTTTATCTGGCATTTGAGCCTGAGTGCAGCATATCCACTGGGCTCTTCTGGCCTTTGCAAACATATAAATCTTAAGTTTCACAAAACAATATTTTGAAGACAGATTTAAAGAGAACCAGTGGCACAAAGAGCAAAATGTACCCTTTTTGCTTAATATTTTATTGTGCCAATTATGTTATCAATGTGGTATGATTATAATGTAATTAGATTTAGATCAACTTTATATAATAATTTGAGCACCCGAAAGGAAGTTGTGCTATATAGCAAAAATAACATACCAAAACATGTATTCACACTTGATTAAATAATTATTATTAATAATGTATTATAAATAATTAAACAAAAATGATCTTGTGATCCTTTCATGCCCCCCGCCCCCCTGCCCCCCATCTACCCCACAAATGGGTTTGTGTAAATTTACAGATACAACCCCCTCCTCCTCTCTTCTGTTTCCCATGGATCACTGCTAGGGCATGAATGCATATTGGCTTTTCCATTTGCAGGGAATATATGGTGTGCTGACCAACCCGTGGAGAACTGGCAGGGAAGAAGGATACACTCTGCACTCCAAATGACAGGGCTCTTCAAGCACAGCATCGTTCAGCAGAGGGAGCAAGGGGCTTCTTGATCCAGAGTATTTGAATTCCTCACCGGAGACAACCATAATCACAAAATGTTCCATATACCCACTTTATGCTAATGTTGTTTTGCTCCTGTACTCATTGATGATGTCACCAGGAGAGGGCAAGCAAGATCATTGCTAGTCAGATAGGCAGGTTCCATCAGGGTGAATGCTAGAGGTGGTTACTCATTAACACTAACATTAACTATATCCCTATTGGGGAATCTGTTTATATGATAATCCCTTCCTTAGAATTAAAAATCACATTGTATACAATGGAAATTCTCTCGTTTATAATTACACAATTATGTGCAGTGTTTATACAAGAAAAACATTGTATAAAATAGTGATTGTATTTTTTAAAATACTATGTTAGGTCAATGAGGGAATAACTTGCATTAATCTGTGCTAAAGTAGTTGGCATGGGTCATATGTCTACAACACATTTTTATATCATGTTTATATTAGGTGTTACATCATCTAAAGGTCTACAATATTTTATGCATCCAGAATAGCTGCTGGACAATTAGGGAAATTCCCTGTGGAAAAATAATACATTAACAGTTTTGCAGGTAAACAGCCTCTTAAAACTTGACTTTAGTGACATGCTGGCATCAACAACTGCTTCTAAATGGTATACACTAGCCATGCTCTCAATGTTCCTTGTTTTCACTGTCAGGTTGGTGCAAATGCTGGAGGTGGTAAAGTACAATTTATGGCTGATAGCCCTTGTCATTCCTTCACTGCTAGCAATCTTCACAGTTGATTGTATTGGAAAATAGGCTATCCATCGTTGTTTCCAGTTCAATACAAAACTAATCGTTTCTGATGAAAGGTTGATTTGCTCACAATAGTTAATATGATATATATGTGAATATCATGAAATTTGCAACAGCGGATATTTATTTGCATATTATTTTTCTTGATTTTGTAATTGTGATGTTTAGCTACAGTTCATTTGCAATGTAATATTGTGGTAACAACTGCATGGTATTGTTCAGTACAGTACATGTGCAAATAAACAAGAATTATGGTTATCTGTGTTGTAGACAATTATCCTTACTAGCACCTGGTCCACCATTCATCTGAGTAGCCTTCACACTCTAATTGCAGTAATTGAGACATTTAAATTATCATATTTCATGGCCAAAATTGACATCTGAATATACAGATCTACAGACAACCATCCAAACAATATTACTGAATTGTTATATTAATATAGATTCGGTTGAGATTTTGGCAGTCAGATTAATTACGTTGTTCTAATGCCATAATCAATTTCTAACAGAAAGTAGACCTACTCCTTTAGAATCCACATTGGTATCTCTGAAACTGACCTCCATACATCATCCTCATCTACATTATATTAAGATCAGCTCATATGATTAAGCACTTTTCTGTTATGAAGGCTGTGAATTATTATTTGATGATTGAATCATACAGTATGTTAGATAATATTGTAAAATGTACAATATCTGGCCCTGACATGATCCCATCATTATCCATCATAATATATGGATGTGCATGTGTAATGTATCGTACAGTATGAGTAAATGTATGCGTGTGTATGTGGTGTGTTACGATACGTGGTGGATGAGTGCCATGTCAAAAGGAATTTCTCTGTTCTGGATGATATATTGTCTCTCAGTTCATATGACAATAAACATATTACTATACTACTACATACTTCTACAATAATGTTTATTGCTTATATGCATGACCAATGCTACTGAATGTAAGTTGCTTTGGGTAAAATCTTCTTCTAATGTCCATCCATCCATCCATCTTCTCCCGCTTATCCAGAGACGGGTCGCGGGGACAGCAGCTTCAGCAAGGGACCCCAAACTTCCCTTTCCCGAGCAACATCAGCAAGCTCTGACTGGGGGATCCCGAGAC
>JAODUH010053031.1:0-18658 GCA_027564835.1 Typhlichthys subterraneus
CACCGAGAGAGAGAGAGTTGAAAGTGAGATAGAGATATTATGAGGGAGACAGAGAGAGAGAGAGAGAGAGAGAGAGAGAGAGAGAGAAAGAGAGAGAGAGAGATAGAGAGAGAGGGGGGATAACTGTTTAAACATCAACGAAAGTGTACAAGCTCTCGCCAGTCCACACGCGCGCCGAGAGGATCACGGCCAAGCAATCCGTGGAGCGCACGCCGCCGTTCCCCTCGTACGGAGATAATCTGGCACCCATCGATGACACACGTTTTCGGACCAGTCGCCCCGTTTCAGAGTGAAACGGGGACTTCGCGCACTTATCGCATGGATAATACGCGCCAAAATATGTCCATCCCTCTGTGGATTTCCCTCATCCTACTGATGTGACTCGAAACCGGGCATCGGTTTCAGGATCTGTTCCAGTCGGGCTCCGGGGGTTCCGGGGTGTGTAGCAGTTGAGAGGCCCAAGCCTTGCGGACATGGGACCACGCATTAGTCCTGAGGGATACGGTGCCGGAGGAATAGTGTCATCCTGAAGGAGAGCTCGAGTCGGAATTTACAGGGGGGGAGGTGAGGTCGAAGCGGTCTGCGTACCAAAATGATGCGTGCCAACCACGGCTTCATCCTACTCATCCTCAACGGCACCACTTGTTTGGTAAGAGAAGGTGGGGGGAAAAGTTAGATCCGCCGTGCGTTTTGTTTATTGTAGTGTGTGCGTGCTTGTGTATGTGTGCGCCTGTGTGCAATTAACGCCCTCTGTCTGTCTTGCGACGCACCGTCCCAAAAGCGAATGAAATATATTCAGTCTCTGCGCGCGTATTTGGGGCGTGATGTGCGTGCCAGGTGCCACCAAACGCGTAATACTGTACCCTCTTCTCTAGGTTTCCACACTTAGAGATATCCTGATATCCTCTATCATTTCAACAGCAGTTTGAACTTCGTAAATCCAAAAAATGTAAGGTTACTATCATGAAACGTGGATTAACCAATAATTATATTTGGACAAACAAATGTGCTCAATTAAACTACATTTTAGTATTTAGACGGGATAGAATACTCTCGTCGTGCCAGAACTGTCTATTGTAGTGTGCTGTATTCTTCCATGTTTTCGGGACATCAAAATAAATGTTTAACAGGCGCTCCAGTTATGTCTGTATAATTTTAGCTCTGGATGAGGTCATCATACACAATACACGCTACGCATAAACACGCAAGCAGGCACGCACGCACACACATCTTACACACGTCTTTGAGGAGTAGCAGTTCAGTTTACCTACAGCGATGGCAGAAGAGCAGAAGGCTAGAGGACTACAACTTCACCACAGCACATATAGAATGTCAGTGTGGTGTGTTTGTATCCCATAAGGGAATGTGTTTTGCAAAGATGTGTTTATGTTGCCTATGTGTGGTTTTTAAGGATTAGATAAAATCTTAAGGGGGATTTCGTTTTTTGGGGGGCTAGGTTGTACATTTTGTTCCATCAATAATAAGACTAACCCACACAGACATCCTGGCCTAAAAATGATCTCACACAAAATGCAGGTTACATAGTCAATAAGAATACAACAAAGAATTGATTCAATCTATATGTTCTTATATTTTATAAGCTCTAATACATGTAGTATATTGTAGGCCAACTAGTCTTTGGCTGATAATTATATTAATTGGTGTGCGCTTCTCTCTCCAGACTGTATCTGTGAAAAACGAACATGACAAACCTTAGCAGGAGATCCCGGCTAATTCATTATTTGCGTGACATTGATAAAGTATGCTGCGATTAATATTATATTATATTATAACACTTATTACTATATGTGTTTTATAACAGAATACATTTAATTTTGTGGTTTCTTTATTGGTGTATTATATCTTTGTGCCAAGTGCATCAAGTTCTCAAGAGATATTTTTCAAATGAAATAAAAATGGACTCAAAACATATAATTAACTCAAGGTGCCACTTTAATTATTGTTTATATGAAGGATGTCGTGTCTCACATGTTAATAATTGTGCTGGATTTTGAGGACGTTGAATGCTAGACAAATGTTCTTTATTTCTGGCAATGGAGTCTAGCTATATTTTACCTCTAACACTTGGCAAGAAGGCAATATTTGTTTTTAATGAGCTAAACGACTTGTAGTCAACGATATACTGCAAGTGTACAGTACATGTAGTTTCTTTCTTAGAGAGACTGTTTTAACAAGAACATCTCAGGGTCAATTCCACTATGAGCACATGCAGAGACTCACATAAGACACAGCAAAAGTATTGAAAATTGAGCTCTTAACAGTAATATTATCTTATGTCAAATGTCAGACTTTTACAAAGAAATTATACTGCAGCAGAATGAGAGGAAGGAAGAGATGCATATAACTCACTGTCTACAAACCCACAGATGAAAGGTGAAGGAGGCTTTGCTGGCAGTATTCCACAGCGTACACCCCACATACCCTTGTGCTGTATACCTTCTTTATCCAGAGCCACTTCAAACCTGATCTGAGAGTAATGAAATGAATGATGTGGCCACGGTACAGCAATAAACACAGGAAGGGAAAGTCATGAAAGAAACGGACTTCATAAATTGAAACATGGGAAGAAATATGAGGGAGACAAATTATATCTCACCGTGAAAAGGAACTAAATGTAAGAAGACACGAACGCCAGCTATACTGTATAGAAAGGTCAGTGAGATGAATTGCCGGATTATTTTACACAAACTTTTCCCTGGTAAAACACACAACTTAAAGCAGACATGATAACGTGTGCTGCATCTACACTTCATGGTAACCTCTACATGTAGCAATATTATAATCTGCAGCAGAGCGCTCTTTAGCATACAACCGATCCAGTGGAACTGCTCTGTGGCTAGTGGTAGAGGAATAATTAATCTTAATTCCATATTCCATATTAACAGTTGATTTAGATATATAGCTATTTAGATGTGTATTTGTAAATGCCTACACAAATACATCTGCAGGTACATGCAAATATGAACAAATAATACTTTTCGAAAGGGCTCTTTTATTATTATGGAGCGCATGTATTATATTTGTATGGTAACCTTCAAATAGTGAAAAATTGCCAACAATTACTGTAATTCTGCTATAGCCTACTGCCTTGGAGAAAAAGCAGAGAATATTCTGGAAGGAAAGGCGTTACCTAATGCAGTTTTATATCCACTAACTTAATAAGGTACCCCTCTGTGTGTGTGTGTGTGTGTGTGTGTGTGTGTGTGCGTGCGTGTGCGTGTGTAAGAAATGAAATGACATGCTTCTACTGCTGATGATTAACGCAGACAGTGGTCATTAGATAGCATTTTTTAATCTCTACCTTTAAACATGGCTTCGTTAAAAACAAAGTCACATTAAAAGGCACCCCAAATTATTGTGGTGTCTATTGTGATATGCTTATCCAGCATAAACCTTCACTAGGTGACTGAATGGACAGTATAAAACATCATTAGTGTATTACCACAGTGATAAATAGCAGCACCAAGGGATTTTTATTTATATTCAGATGCGAGGAACCATTTGCATTAAATGCTATGCTGAGAATACAGAGATGTGTGTGTGTGTGTGCGGGGGGGGGGGGGGGGGTTGCCCAAACAAAGTTGCTTTGTGTGTCAGGCTGGCAGGCAAACATGCCTGAAAAAAAAAAAACAACAACATTGTGCAGACAAGACATTCACATATGAAGCCTAAGTGGTTGCTGACCAAGGGTAAATGTAACCGCTTTGGACAATTCCTTTCCCATTTGGGCCGTCAAAAAGTCTTACGGTCACGTTTCACAGATGAAACATGAACGTAAGAAACACCGTCCCCCAACGGGGTGAGTGACCTTGTCTGTCGAGGAACGTCCACGGCTAAGCAGAAATACCGGTCTGATCCTTCGAAAAACAAAAAACTAATGGAAAAATGTAACGGTTGGACACAACCCGTGTCACACCCCCCCCCCACACACACACACACACACGAGACAACACGTAGGATTTCTTGGCTTTGTGTCATTCTCACTAGCTTGTCTCTCCCCTTCCAGACCCTTTTAACAAATCTTTGTGGCAAACTATGTGACAGACTTCACAAAATGGTGCTGCGCTCCAAGCCACCCATCTGTCTGTCAGACCTCAGAGACACAAGCAGACAAGCAGTACATCAGGAACATCAACATGAACATCAGGTAGAATTGGTCAGACTTGATTTTTAGTTTGCTATGTAGCTTACGTCCTTTCCCAACAGCTTACGCCCTTTGCTAACATCTTACGTCCTTTCCCAACAGCTTACATCCTTTGCTAACATCTTACGTCCTTTCCCAACAGCTTACGCCCTTTCTCAACAGCTTACGCCCTTTGCTAACAACTTACATCCTTTCCCAACAGCTTACGTCCTTTCCCAACAGCTTACGTCCTTTCCCAACAGTTTACGTCCTTTCCCAACAGCTTACGTCCTTTCCCAACAGTTTACGTCCTTTCCCAACAGTTTACATCCTTTCCCAACAGCTTACGTCCTTTCCCAACAGTTTACGTCCTTTCCCAACAGCTTACATCCTTTGCTAACATCTTACATCCTTTCCCAACAGCTTACATCTTTTGCTAACATCTTACGTCCTTTCCCAACAGCTTACGTCCTTTCCCAAAATCTTACATCCTTTCCCAACAGTTTACAGGGTACATCCTTTCCCATTCTAGTGGGGGTGCAGGGACTCTGGCAGTTGTCGGCCACACAGCACACGTCTAGCTGGTTTTCAATCCAAAACAGGAATATAACTATTTTAATGTTACCCAAATAACGTGAAAACAGAAATAACATCAGCAGAAACTTCAATAAAATCTTGAAACGTTAAAGGCATGTTAATTAGAAAGAGTTGAAGTCAATGAGAAAGAAAGTAAACTGAAGGCAAAATTAGTTCATGACGACTGATTAGCATTGAGTGACTTATGTTGAGGTAGGACATCTTTGGGGGACGAGGGTTTGGTCAGTTTATCAGGGACTAAAGGTCAGTATTGCTTTAAAGGTATTAGATTGCATTGCGTTGAGGCCTTTGGTCCTTAAAGCGCCAACATAAACATGAGGATAATGAGAAGGCGATGACTTGTGTAGATACTGTCCAGTTACCCGTCCACACCAGAGCAAAGAACAATTAACCCGTGTGACATCGCATTAAACATGGACAACCCGGTCGCCTGCACCTCTGCACTACACAAAACAGCAACCAGTAGACCTGCAAAGAAAACAAAGCTATGAATAGCACACAAACTACATACCTCTCTCTCTCTCTTATAAGCAGACAGGGCAGAGAAGTGTGGGACTGGTCTTTCTTCCTGCCTTGGGTACAAAACAGCTTTTGTGACATTGAATGACCCTGGAGGGAAGCCTTTTCCCCCGGCCACCCAACGAGGAACACCCTTCCCTCGTAAGGTTTCGTACACGAGGAAAGAGCGAGAGGGTGAGAAGGTCGACAAACCTATAGCAAAGCGTACTCCCAGAACACACCTGGGCAGTCTTTCACAGAGAGGCAGAGCTTTGTCCCTTTGTAAATTAGTACAATTCATTGTGGTTCCTCTCTGTGTGACTCTGGATGAATATGTGCTGGGCTTTAGATGACAGAGCAAAAGAATGGTTTACATAGTACGACTGAAAGACGAGAGTCTCATATCCTGGGGTGAAATGAGTGGGTGTTTCTCAGGGGAGCAGGGATGGAAAAAAATAAAATGCCACAGGACTTTCAGATGGAGAAAAAAAAATAAAGCCTTTACAGCAGGTCTTTTCCAATTTGAGGGAAAAAGGTTCTGGTGCACAAATAAAAAAGGGACTAGTCGTTTAAGTGCTTTGTGGAAATTGCCACAGTTGAAAAACACAAACATGCATTCACTGAATGAGACGTCGTCTTACAACGGCGCACCACTCTGTGTCAAAGAACGGAAGCTTCCGTTGATGGCCAAACAACATTAGAGAAACGACTAGGGACCGGGAATGCTGCTTTTATTTGAAGGCTGTCATCATATGTTATGCCGCCGAGAGACAGCGAGGATTTTCTGATGTTCTGGGCTCAGCGGTTGATGCCTGGTGTGTGACTTAAGCTGCTGGGCAAATGAGTCAGGGGTGCAGCGGCCCGTTTGTTGGTTAGCCACGGCTTGTTCTGCTCGGACGACACAGGCACAATGTAGTTAGTGGTGAAGTAATATCCTGCGCTTGTCAGGGAGCTCTCTTACAAAAGAGTTTTTTTTACTCTTACAGTGCCAGTAATACCTTGGTAATGTTGAAGTAATGCTACTTTTGAAAGATATACTATATACTATGTTAGTGTAGTAGGTTTTTGGTCCCTCTTTATAAAAGGCATCAATGTAAGGACTTACTTTTTCAATATTTTTGTTTTGCCTTTATGAAGTTTTACACTTTATACACTATAACGTGTATAAAGTCTAAAGTGTACACTGTAATTGTAACATGTACACTGAAAAGTGTATAAAGTGTACATTGTAATTGTAAAGTTTACACTGTAAAGTGTATAAAGTCCAAACCGTCCATTACATTCAATGTGTCAGAACAATGTTGTGAGATGTGTGTACAGAGTACACATCTGTTCATCCAGCTATTCCTGGAAGTACAGTAAGGGGTCAGGAATCTTGTATTTGGTTGCATTCATAGCCATTGGTCTGTTCTTTCCTTTAACCTTTTGTTGAGGAGCTTCTCTGAGTATTTATTATCTGTAGCTATTCTATGACTATTTCCTAAAAAATACTTACTTGCTGATTATTAAGCACACTAGTGGAAGAGAGAAATACTGTTATACATTTTATAATTTTTTTTAACTTGACACCTTATAACACCTGCATTCAGCTAAAACATATTTGATCCTGTCTGGAACTCATTTGTGTTAATCAAACTACAATCATCAAGACTCTGTCGTGATATTTAGCTTTGAATTCAGCTTGGTAACCTTATCAGATAAATCAATAAAGCAAATTAGGTATTTTATTGCTCTTGGTCTTTCTCAGAGGGTTAGCTTGAATACGGGAGTATGGCTTTAATCAGTTCACATCGTCTCTGACAGCAGACCCGTAGTCCCAGCGGGCATCTCTTACGAAAGGCCAAATGTTTCAGCATGTTGATCTTAGAATGTAGGAAAAACAACCGATAATTAGGACAATTAAGTCAATTAGGTGTATAACAATGTAACACGGAACAGTATGAATTACAGGTAACACCGTGCTATTATTCCCAGCTACAGGCGTAAATGCATGTGCCTGTAATGATCTCATGGGATTCGTCAAGCCCTTGCCCCATCATCGACTGATCTACTGACTCATTGATCCCACGATTGGAGTCTTGGCTCATTTCTAAATTAACCCTGTACAACAAGAGGCGCCTGAAGCCATTAGGATGAGTTATAACTCAGCTGAAGCTCGGGACAGGTCTGTCAATTCAGTTGTTGAAACAATGGGGAGAACGTGCAGCACTGAAACTGAAGTGAAAATGACCACGCGCCCTGCCTCATCAATCGCATCTCTGTCATTCGTTAAAAAAATATCCGTAAAAGAAACGACTTGTTGTAAAACAACAAGAACATATATGCACGTATAACAAAACACAACAGTTGTAGTATGCAAATGAATAAAGCAGGGATGGAAAATGTGGAGTAAAGCCATGGAAACATGAGCTCTGTAGTTTTCGCTGAAATAATACACATTTTAAATTTGTTTGATATGAAAATGATTGGCCGGAGAATCGGAGCAGCGGGAGCGGTATTGCATTCACTTTACCGCACCGTTGTGACGAAAAGAGAGCTGAGCCGGAAGGCTTCAGCAAGGGAAGTTTGGGGTCCCTTGCTGAAGCTGCTGCCCCCGCGACCCGAGTCCAGATAAGCGGGAGAAGATGGATGGATGGATGGATGGATGAAAATGATTAAAAAACTGCAATATATGGGTTGTTCCCTGGAAAGTGTCTGAGGTATAAAATTAGAAACATGCAATATGATATGTGCAATATCATTGTAATGGAACGTTGGAGCATACTTTATGTGTTTACACATGTAAACATCTTCATCACTAATGAGATCAAATATTGAATATGTCTTGTAAAGGCAATACAATGTGCATGGCAGGTACTGCAATGAAGGTCTACACACAAATAGACCAATAATAACCAGTCAAACATTTAGATATCATAACATCATATTACATCCAATGGCAGAGTAAAACCGTTAATGTAAAATGGAATATTGGCAAATTGATCAATGATAAATGCATACTGTACATTATTTACAGTAGTCATGAGCTTGGAAGAGTGCATTTCTTTTGTACCTATAGAAATATAAATGTAATAGGCCTGCAACATATTTGGTGAAAGCCACGTTCTTCTAAATATCACTATATAACATGCATATAATAATACGCATATCAAATGAAGCATCTTTTTCTTCACATGTTCTCATAATAAATCACAGCAGGCAATAAAATGATAATGGAAGGCCAACAGCCTTACTGACTTAAATAGCTGGGTCGGCATCGGTGACAATTGGACAGTAACCGGGAAAGGGACGGTCCATTACTTAGCCACTATGTCAACCTGACTGTGTCCATGCACAAGATATAGTACAGTATTTATGTGTTTATGTCATATCATGTATTTTGATTAACTTTTACCTAATAATGTATATATTTGGTGTTACTATAAGCAACAGGAGAAGCCAAGCAATTCTACAGTAAGTCAGCCAGTCAGCATTCTCCACATTTGAATAAGCAATCCTTTGTTTCGTAAACCAATTATATGCACCACTGCGACGGTAAAGACGGTAATCTTTCTCCCACGGGACATCCAGAATCGCTATTCTGGACGGTTTGCTGCTGCTCTCTAAACACAGATGAAGCCTGCCCTGGGCTCAGGCCTGTTCTTTGTTATGTGTGTTTCCAGGGGAACAATTTTGTTGCGACCCACATAGCCTGAACCAATGATATGGTAGACTGCCAGAAGTCATCAGTCAAAGTAAGCAATGGTACAGTAAAATTACACAGTACAGTAGTTGTTGTTTCTCGTATAGACGAACATAAAACTTCCCAGAAACTGAGTTTGTCTCTCTCTCACTCTCTCTACTAATGCAGCAGGGCACTAATGCATAGTAAACATGGCTTGTGACTGCTCCATACCTCCAGGTGCTCAGGGAAGCTGTCTCTATGACAGGAAGCCACCGGATAAGGAGGGGAGGCTGCTATGGTGGCATACCATACAGTAGCTGTACAATGAACCTTTAGCCAGGTTCATTGGTTCATTGGCCCATGGGTCTGTCCGACAGCTGACCCACATGGCTCTGGGCAGATCATAACAGATCAGAGACAACCATCATTGTGTCATTAACAATAACGGGAGAAAATTTAAAAAAACAGCAGCATATATAGCTGGTTTCAGTATTTCATCTAAATCTAGTAGCCTATTATTTAAGGTCCATTGCTTAGGTTGTTAATTCAGGAAAAAGCTTGTTGATATTTGAACTCTGACAAAAGCTGTCGTCAAGAGCATAGGGTGTTTTCTCAGAAGCATTGAACAGAACACATTGGAAACGCATTGTGAAGGCTATGATACTGTTGTTGTGCGGTTTGCACCACTTTGTTTGTGTTCCTATTTACGGAGCCAGGGCTGTGTAGAAGTACAAGATTATGTTTTCAGCGCGCATATTGAAAGGTAAGATAGTGGACCGGAAGGAGATATTTGGTGAATTTGACAATGTGTTATATCTTACAATCGCTGACTATACCTTTAGGGGTAGTACCACTGTCGCATTTTGTGACATTTTTAGTTTTTTTCAGCAAGTCTGTCAAGTGCTTGGGAGGATATATTCATATGAAAAGTATTGGCCACCTGAAATCTCAACACTTCCCACCCCAAGTAAACAAACTATTACTTTGCTTTATTGCTTTATTTATGCAATTACGTTTATATAAGGTTATATGGGGCTCGTTCATTTGTTAACTACCAGCATGGAAATTATTGTAAAACTTTTGAAATGTTTCTAGAACATTTAATTATGTTTGTCATTGTATTGTATGCTGCTACATTGATATACTGTACAATCACAATTCAGCATTGATCTTAGCCTTGGTCTTGTTTCAGTCTCAGTTACTTTAATGCAGCTGTAGTCTTGGTCTGGCAATGTACAGTAGTTGTTCTTGACTATGCGTAGAATACGAATGTAACGTACAATATAGCATATGTCTTGTCTGAGACGAGTTACACTGTACGTCTTAACGTCATTGTAGTCTACGTTAATCACTGCCATAGTGCACTGTGTTTAAATGAAACATTTTAGCATACTGTACCTGGCCTTCCGTACTCCCAAACATGCACTCCCAACACACATTCACTGCTTCGTTGCCGATATCGTTTAAAAAAAATTTAAATAAAAAAAAAATTGGGGGAAAATCCACTGCTTGTCAATTCAGAGGTCGCCTTCTCCTTCAGCATGCAGAATGAACTGCAGTGCACTGGGAGCATGCAACAGAACGTGGCCAAAAAAACGTATTTAAAGAAATGGGAAAAAAAGAGAAGACAAAGGCTTAATGTAGTGGGCTCCTTGACCCGTCACATATTTAAACGCTGGTGCGCAACTCCCTGGAATCGGGTGTAAATTATTCATTAGGAGTCAAATGACTTGTTTCTTGTGACATTACCAATCCCCCATGCAACCCCCCCCCCTCCCTCCTCCCCCAACCCCCCCGCCCTCCCCACCCACACTAGCCGGTAGAATAATTAGTAATGAGGGCAGAGCCGTTTTCAGCCTTCAATCATGTAACAGAGCTGTCTCCTGCAGTGAAAATATTAGAGCTATGAATGAAGGACGGACCGGGGTGGGGGGGATTAGGCACAGGGGGCTTTCAAGGGGGGAGGAGGGGGGGTTGGGAGTGTGTGTGTGTGTGTGTGTGTGGGTGGGGGCTTTGACAAACACTTAAGAAATCTCAGACGCCCAGTGCCCTTTAATTAAAAATTGATGTCATATCAGAGATTTCAGCTCAATGGCTCGAGGATAATGGAGCGCTTATTGAACTTGCTGGCTCCCCGGGACTACCCAGCTAGCTGCCTGCACTACTACGCCAGCTAGCTGCCTGCACTACTACGCCAGCTAGCTGCCTGCGCTACCCCAGCTAGCTGCCTGCGCTACCCCAGCTAGCTGCCTTGCTAACTAGCTTGTTTTGAAACAATAGCCTTCGTGAAATGTATCCACCGCTGCAGCAGCTTGTCACAAAGGCCTTCAACAGCCCCCCCCCCCCACCCCACCCCAACCCAACCCATGGGCTGTGGTTGAACAGTTAAAGCCCAGAATTGAGTTAAAGGTGGGGTCAGCGATGCTGGAGAACATTTTTAAATATTCGAAGAAATGCTGCACCTCACTGTCCTCTGGGAGTCTGCTGGTCAACTATTTGGACAACCGGTCTTCAGCAAGGTTAACAACATTCCAACAAACTTATAGTAAGCAGTGTTGGGCAGTAACTAGTTACTGTAATATTATTACTTTTTTCAGTAACTAGTAGTAGAGCTAATTACTATTTCCAAAACAGTAATACAATTACAATTACTAATCCAAGTAACTACTAGTTACTGCACTACAAGAACGATATTTCTGGTCCTAGCAATCTTATGGTATGCTAATTGACCCAACCTGTCCAATCACCTGGTCTGAGAGGCTGCAATGTTTTCACATGCCTGTGTTCAGTAGAACACCATCTTATTTTTCTGCATGCAAACAGAACAGACAGGCCCGTGATGAGAAATTCCCTAATTCTGACGAAAACACAAAGTGTACTGGATTCAAATCGTTTAGCTCGCTTTAAATTGCTCCTGGATTACTGTATGACAATGGGTTAACTACTGCCACCATGTGGTGGGTGGGGGGATAAAATACACTACCTGTCACTTCAACAGGCTGGCTGTTGGCGGGGGAACTGGCTTGAGGAATAACCACCACCACCCCCCACACACACACACACACACCAACGACACACCGACACACTTCCCTGCCGAGTGCCTTTGGGCCTGTACTCGCCGAGGCTGAGTGACTCACGGTTAGCACGGTGACAGAGCTGGTGTCTGCAGCACCTCCCTCCCTCCACACTGACTCAGCTAGCACGCATGACTGACGGGCTAAGAGATTAGCCGGGAACCTCCAGGGACCCCCAGCCACCCACAGTACTGATCTTCTGTCGCTCAAACTTGACTTCTGTGGAGAGCCAATGCGTGGTTTAGATGCTTTTCTGACCCTGGACTCACTGGGCTGATCACCAGGCGGAAACCTGCTTTTCAGTCATTTTGCTACCATTGGACAAACTATTTATTTAAAAATAAAAAGCTTCAAAAGAGGAGCTGTTTTTTATTTATATTTTAATAAAATATCTGTGGCAGACACAATTTTTTTTCTTACTCTTTTAGCCCAATAACTACTAAATTAATAAAACATTTAGATTACATTACATTATTTAGATTTCTGACAATCAAATGGCCTTACTGTCTTGGTCATTTACTTGTTTGAATATAAGGAACACATTCTTATATGCAGTATACAGAAATATTTCACACTGCTTTACTCATGACAGCAATTGCAGAAGACAACTCACAACTCATCTGAACAACTAGAGGAAAATTATAACTCATATTATAGTGTGCCCTATAGTTATAGCAATGCCTGTATTTCTTTTCAACATGATATTAAAATCCTTTCAACATTTGTCATTTGCTATAATGGTGCACACTGAATCTGCAGCGGTGACAGACATTACATATTCTGTTCAACAATTGCACAATGCTCTCCTCTTCTCTATCCCCTAGAGCCCTGCATTCAGCTGGTCTCATAAGAACAGCGTAAATGGGAGGTAGCTTGCCGAAGCTGTAAGATAAATAAAAAGCATAACACAATATGTTTTTGTTAACATTTGGGGACAGTGTGATTTTTTATTTATTTTTTGTCACCCAATAACTGGGTGAAAGAAAGATAAGGAGAGATTGAATGAATATACAGTGGGAGTAGATGCACAAGGGTCAGCTGGCATTATTATACAGTATGTTGTACTGCCTATCCTCTCTGGTCTTGATGCAGAACAGTGTCAGAACTGCAAATAGAAATGCTTTAATGACAGACCATCAATTGACACAGCATTAATATTGTATTTAGTCAATTATACATATCCATGTAAAACGATCAATTATTCACTTCAAAATAAATAGTTTAATTCGCTTTGGCTTTTGTATATTACATTTTTTAGCCTTAATTGTACGTTTAAAGCAGAGTTGTACTTTTGTTATCCCTCTTGTGAATAATTTCCCCTGACATACATTAACTTATTAGTCTCGTGGTGCTAGACCGGAAACACAGCTGTATTCGTGCACTATTCAGTTTGTTATATACAATGTTGATAGTAGACTCCATAGTGCGTATCCACAAACAATGGTTAATGGACTGCTTTTATATAGCACTTTGATTCAAAGCGCTTTACATTGTTTGCCTTACATTCACATTCCTACACCGATGGCGATATCAGCAATGCAAGGAGACACCTGATCATCGGAATCAGTTAGTTAGGTGTCTTGCTTAAGGACGTCTCGACACCTGAGGAGCTAGCAGGGTTGTAATCAGCGAGTTCTTGATCATCTGTCGCCCCTCCCTCCGCTCTACCACTGTGCCACTTGCCGCCGTCAACAATACACCAGATTGTTGTTGTAGACTTTAATTTAAACATGCTGAAGACTAGCCTGGCTCTGCCCGACAATTACTCTCAGCTCAATATCTTTTAGCTGAGATTACAGTCTGGAAACACTGTTCACATTAGCGTTCACACAGCCACCCTGCTTGAGGACCAATCAGCATGGGTTAGTGAGATGACGTCGAAGTCAAGCGTGTTTCTATATGGTGGTAGAGCTAGATGAGGCTATCAAAACAATTGTAGCAAAGCGATTGGTTCAGCGCTAAACTACGTAACTCAATAACAAGGTCAAACGTTAAACTTAGGAGTTCAGTGGACTGGACGTTTGGAACGTTCAATGAAAACTGAACTACTTTCAAAGACGTTTGATGCGTTTAATGGGCGTGTCGAATGATGCTCAATGATGTGAAGAAGTGGAGTGGCATATTTGGAACCTGTTGGTGTTTTATAAGTTGCCAATTTGTGAGTATAGCCATCATCATCCTTTAGTATCAGTACCAAATGTTGCTTTCACCACCACATAATTTAATCTTAAATGTATGCCATTCTGATATGAAATGCATTAAATATAATCGGAATATGTTCACACAACCATTGTAGACATATCCTTAAATTGGAGCAGAATGGAGCAGGTTTGTGCGCTCTGTACTAACAGAGGTGGTTCTACTATCGTGCATCTGTACTGTTGAAACATAACAATCTAAAACAGTAAAACACAATTGATCGCTTTGTTGTTGTTAGCCATGTGAGCGTTGTTCCAACCACAGCCTATATGGACAGCCCAACTCCTCCCTGTTAGTGTTGGCCATGTGAGCGTTGTTCCAACCACAGCCTATATGGACAGTCCAACTCCTCCCTGTTGGTGTTAGCCATGTGAGCATTGTTCCACCCACAGCCTATATGGACAGCCCAACTTCTCCCTGTTGGTGTTAGCCATGTGAACGTTGTTCAACCCACAGCCTATATGGACAGCCCAACTCCTCCCTGTTGGTGTTAGCCATGTGAACGTTTTTCAACCCACAGCCTATATGGACAGCCCAACTCCTCTTTGTTTTGTAACCTGCTGTTCTGCCCACTACTGTTCGAGTTCATTGAACTTGTCACAAACGTTCCACCATCTTGAACGCAGGGTTATACAGACGAATTAGTTGAGAAACTTATCAACTCCACTCTGGCTGTTTTCAGGTATTGTATATCTGTTATTTAAGTAGACTACTACTGTTACTGCTAAATTCAAAGAAGTGTAACAGCTGAAATTACTAAATAAAGCACTGCAATAGCGTCACACAGATATACTGTAGACGTCTTGAGTGACAATGCTAACAGCCAATGAATATCGACTCGCTCGCTTCCGGAAAGTCAGTGGAGCATACAAGGGTATTTGTATCAAACGTTCAGCACAGAGTTGCTTATGTAACGTACAGTAGTGCTAATAGATGGAAGAGGCTGAATCTAATGAACATGTGCGTATTTATGTGATTGACAGGCAAGGTAGATTCGTCGGCCAAATCAGGCGAAAAGAGGCTTTGATTGGTCAGAATCTTATACAGTATGGATGCAGAGGCCATCAACCATATCACATATTGTATTCCTTTAGAGAATTCCCTTCATCCTTTGTTCAAATGTTTTTAACTGTAAAGCACGTTGAGTTGCACATTGTGTATGAAAGGTGCTATACAAATAAAGTTTATTATTATTATTATTAATGTCAATCACTGATAGCTGTAAGAGGTCAATGACATTTAAATAATATTACACTACATTTATAGCTCTAAAATATAACTCATGATAATAATCCTACCTACAAAGCCTATAAAATATACCAAATCTAAAATCTAAATACAGTATCTCAAACATAACAATTTGCTTCTACAAACTGTAAAAACTACTAATAAATCATCAATACATATATTTGTTTTATAGACACATTAGACGTATATGCGTATATGTCATGTTTAGTATAAAGTATAATCCCGGGTTGGGTTATTTAT
The DNA here is from genome assembly GCA_027564835.1 of Typhlichthys subterraneus. Taxonomy (NCBI): domain Eukaryota; kingdom Metazoa; phylum Chordata; class Actinopteri; order Percopsiformes; family Amblyopsidae; genus Typhlichthys; species Typhlichthys subterraneus. The sequence goes on from JAODUH010053031.1 coordinate 15,665, forward strand.
TTGGGTGTATTGTTTGCATTTATTTTATGACTAATACTGAGACGAGGAAACTGCCAAGTCAAGGGTTCAACAAAAGTTCAGTCTCACTAAAAGATGGCTGTTTCTCTGAGCACCCAGAAGAGTTGGTTGTACTGTAAAGTCGCTTCAGGGACTACAAGTGCTACCTGAAGAGCTATATGGAACACGCGACCCCCGCATGTGCTCGGCGGGGGCAAAGCCAATGCGGAAGACAAATCGAACCCAACACTGACCATTCGCTATTGGAACCATGGGACCGGCGCGTCTGCCATCAAAGGCATGCCGTCTACCGTCTGCACACGCTATGAATTCTCCTTCTGGGAAAATAAATCTGTATAGGCAGCCAAAGAGATGACAATCAATACTGTCTAATTCTTAACTGCTGGAGACGCTTTCACAACTATCTGACTTGAGAAGGAAGGAGGCACTGTCACATCTGTTGATGTTATTATTTATTTTATCGGGCATAGGCTGAGCATCGGCCACTGCAGAGCTCACACCAGCAGGGTACTGTAGCATTAGACATGTAACCAGAGAGGTAATCTAGCCCTCTGTCACACGCATGAAGAAGAAGATTAGGCGTGGAGGGGCGGGTAGGGTAGGGCGGTGAGAGGGAGGAAGATGGGGGGGGGAAAGGGGGAGGAGGGTGTCCTCTCATCTGGGTCCAAAACCATGACCACAACCGCAACGGCGGAAACTCTCACAAGACAGATGAAATGCGATCCGCCTCATTATCAAGAGGGGAAATCCGTGTTTTTTGAGAGAGAGAGAAAATCAATATGGCCGACTGACTGTGGCGCAAGAGAACAAATCTGAGTGAGCTTGACAAAAGCCTGCATGAAGTGGAATAACAATGAGTAAGACTCAATAATCCTGACTAAGCCGGTATAAGGAAGTGCTGGCAGTCAAGAAAACATCGGAAGGATCAGAGCACAGACGAAGCAGCATGCATTATGTATCGTAGCAAAACCCTTTGCTCCCGGGGCAGGGATGCACCTTTTCCACCCTCGCACATCACTGCAGTCAGTCACTATGGAGAAAGCTTGTTGACATGTCAACTCAAATCAAAACAAAAAAAAAACACCCCTCCCTTCAGTGCCATCGGGTGCTCCCCCGATCTGCCTGCCTCCCCCCCCCACCCCCACAAAAATGTCAAATTTGTGTCACGACTGTCTCCTGGGTTATCCCTGTGTCTCTCTGCCTGTACTTCCCCTCCCAACCTGTGGATGTCCTCGCTGTCTCCCCTGCTCCATGTGTTTGCCTCACCTGTCCCCACTTTGTAGTCACCCCTTCATGTGTTAAATACCCTGCTTTCTGTCTGCCCTGGGCTGGATCATTTGTCTATATTCCTTTGTCTAGGCGTGTCTGTGCTGTTGAGTTCTGTTCGGCAAACCCGGTTATCATTAAATCATCATACCAACAATATCCTGCACTCCACCTTTAATTCACTGGCTCACTCCTTTACTGGACCGCTTGTCTGCATCTGTAGTCGGACCGTCTGTGTTCACATCCAATCAAAACGGCCGCAGACAAACAGAGGCATTACGTCCTCACCCCAGCGCCTGAAAAAGGTTAGAAGACCGCAGCCGACTGCCTGTGTAAAATCGATCGTTATCGTCAAACAATTACCCGTTGCTTTGCACTCAACGCCCGGCACCGAGAGTGCTGAGCGCAGTGTGCCGTTATCTCATTCATACTCATCTTCTGCCCTTTGTTGGTGCTAAACGCTGGGTGCTCAGAGCATTTGACGTTCGCGTTTTTCTTTCTCTTAATGATTAAGGTACTAAAGGCCTGGACAGACTTTTTCTCCCTTTAAAAGGTAGATTTTTAACTTGATGCAAACAAAAACACCTCTCCTTTCAGTGTGTGCTCCCTCAGAAGCTCCCCCACTTACCCCCACACCCAAATTGGACACAGATATTGTATCTTAGGCTGGGTGGGATATTGCTGTGTAGGTTTTGACTAAATGTGTATTTGCATACAATTGCTGACGCTACCTTTAAGATGAACACTGTTTTAGTTATGGAAAATGCCCCAACTTGATTGACTTGACTTGTAACCAATTGCCCCATGGGAACAAATAAAGGGTTGAACTTGTTAAAAAACAAAGTCCCATGAGACAAGACAAATGACCCATACAACTTGAAAAATGTTTTTTAATAAATTACTTATAAAAATATAATGAAATCTAAAACATACATTATTGTTTTAATGTACTATTCCCCACCACAATACATATTGCCTGTCCATATGGCTACCACCGATCAATCCTGTTCAATTTCATCACGCCAAATGTTTGTGCAAGACCCGTCCTTTTACAACGTATCCAAGACATTCTAAGATGCTTTTTTCTCTTGGAATGAAAAGCCAACTAGTGGTGTGTTTTAAAACTATTAGAAGCAGTTCTGTTGATAGCAAATATATGGGGGACTGAGTTTGGTGATATTGAGACATGCTGCCTTGAGTCACCTTCTGGAAATACAGAAATAAGTGTTTTCTAACCTGTCAGTAAAGCGACCTTATTGTAGTGCTTAAACCACAATAAATCATGTGAGTCTACAAATCAAGTTCCTGGAATAGTGAAACTATTCTGGAAAGTGTCCCAGCAACGTGATTGAACATGACAGTTATATTCCGGAAAGTGTTCCTTAATGATAAAGTACTATATATTTCAGGGACTGGCTTTTGAGGCCAATCACAATTCCAAGATATGGAATGAACTGTGTCTGTGGCTTTAACAACAAAATATGTTATGTGACTTCTGTTTTGGCGTGAAGTTTCTGTCTAAATGTTGACTTTGATCTCTCATACCTCTGAAGTATCTGGAGGTGAGGCCTTCATTTCTATTAAGCGTAGGGAATTAAATGGCCTCTCTGAAAACTGGACAGACAAGAATATTCTCTCTCCCAGAAGAGGTAAACAAAAGAATGTAATAATAAAAGTGATACCTGTGAAATTTCCAACATTTATTTATAT